>CAHIKZ030004553.1:575000-842500 GCA_903632075.3 Acanthosepion pharaonis
ACCGCACAAATTGTCTGGAGCAGCTTTGGCACCTTTTTGACCTTGATTAAAAGCAAAGAGAAGATATCGAACATGTTCATTCTTGTCTATTTGGCGGTTCATCTCAAAGTGGGTGTATAATCGGAAATAAAATGTCAATAACGTTAGGCAACAGTTTCACGGGATGGCCAGAGTTACTAAGAAGCAAAAAATGACAGTAAAGATTATTGTTCGAAATCTTTCACAGAACATCAGAAAAAACCAGCGAATATATGTAACATATTCTGCGCAGAATATTACTTTCTCAGTATTTGCATATGGATTACATTCCCCTTTTGCTACTTTTTCCCGTACGATCAGCGAAGTAAAGCAACGTCGAGTCTGTTCAGTACCTAGATGAGTGACCGCTTAGGAATACCAGGTGCTGTAAACTTGGATGTGCGGTGGTGTAATGGATGATAATAGCTCGGAGTTGGTTAATCGGAGATCCGAGTTCCAATTTCAGTTGGATTCGTTATATACACTTACGCGCAAATACCATTGGGAAAGATATGAATCCATCTCTTCTCCCCCGGCTATAGGTTAATTAGTAAGACTTCTATCAGTAAAACTATTATTATCCCCCCAAAAAAAATGGAGGCTGATATTCCGCTAAACAAAAACAACCAAACAAATCAACCTGTTCATATCTATCTCAATATATATATATATATATATATATATATATATATATATATATATATATATATATATATATATATATATATATATAGTGTAGTGTAGCAGAAGGCCATTATTTAAATATATACTGTTAAATATAACAGACAATAAAATTCTGTTATGTTTGATCATAGGCCTATCTAAAATTCGTATGTTTGCTTTAATTTCGGGTGAAAATAAAGACAAAAATTGTCTAAAATTTGGATATATTTTACTAAGTCGGTCCTTGATCTAAGCTTTCAGCTCACATGAACCATCTTCAGAGTGGTTATACGGACATTTAAACAAAGATATTCACCATGAAAGATGATATTTTATGTTAACATAGAAGATTGCTATGTGACAATAACAGTTGCGAAATAGCAGACTCAGGTTGTAAGTTCAAGATGCCGTTCTATGACTTTATACTCCGCGTGAGACCGAAATATTAAAATAGAAACCTGCCTTAGAGAGGCGGTTAATACGTTAGATTCAGAGCCCATTACAAGTGAGTTCGATCCACACCATGTGCTTTATTATTGTGCCAAAATCTATCATATTTAACAACATAGGTTTCAACATATTTATATATATATATAGCCATACACAGACAGACTGGTTTGCTTTATCACAGATCATGCGTGGCTAGACATCCGATTGCTTCAAGCCAGGATCGAAACCCGACCGATTTAGCATCAGTCAGAGATTCTACCCCCAAGCTATCGTGGTACGGAAGAGCTAAAGGGAAATTTTAACGTTTTTAATATGCGAAAGACGTCAGTAGCTAGTCAAGCTCGATTCGAGTAGAACATTGCATTAACAGCAGCAGTCACTGTTTATAAAATCATCCCTTCCTCTCCTATAGCTCAATGTCCATTCAAATCTATCTATCTATCTATCTATCTATCTATCTATCTATCTATCTATCTATCTATCTATCTATCTATCTATCTCAGTCTGTTCATTTTCTATCTATCTATCTTAATTTGTTTATTTCCATCTCATTCTGTTCATAGAGTATCGTTCTAAAACGGAGTGGAAATGAGAAATTGGAGCTATGAGTAAATAGTAGGGCAGACTGGGCCCTATAGCCTTGGTTGGCTGGTTGAAAGTGAAGGAAAACCAGAAGTGAATTCAGATCATCCTGAAGAGGGTTGGGCTCCGCCAAGATAACTTGTCGAAGACATACCACGGCTGCTGCGTCTGCAGTGCGTGTTGTGCTCCTACGACCCTAATGGATTATGGGACTCGTCATCGCGATCGTAAATGAAATAATATACAATCAAAATTGATATCATCAGGTATTAATGGTTATCGTTGCAGAGAGTCGAATTGTTGGTTCGAGTTTAAATTCCAGCCGAAACCTAAGAAAAACAAAAACGCATAAAAAAAGATATGAATGAGAAATCAGTGAGCCGAGTTCGAATTCCAGTCGAGTTCGTTACGTTCACTTATATGAAAGGTATGAATCTATCACATTTCCATCCAGCTAAGGGTTAATAACAGCATAGACTACGCGCTTTAGCTTTGGTTGCTAACCAGAACAACTCTAAATTTAAAACCAGTTGTTTGTGGGGTTAGCAACTTTACCTCGGAATTAGCAACAATTATCGTAGGAAGCTGGGGAATCAACAGTGTTAACATTATTTATGAAAAAATATTATAGCAATAATTTTTCTAACCCGAAGATGTCTTGCATTTTATAAGTTTTCCATTGGTCTGAGCATTGAATATTGCTCTCATCTCGTCTGCTACGTATGTAGAAATCCTTGAAAAAAAGTCTAATGATGAATCTGCGATGTTATCGATCTTGAAATGGCATCTCGGCTTCAGTAACTTTCCCACCGCCGTAACCTAGTTTCCTTTTGCCTTTCCTATAAATATGTCCATGGCAATTGTTCTGATGAGCTCTCCTCTTGGGTGTCACGACTTCATGAATTTAAGGGCACTTATAATCAGAATCAGAAAAAATCAGTTGAAATTTCTAAGATACATAGAACGGAGTGGGAGGAATGGTAAAAAAAAAACAAGCGTTGCGACTCATTCACAAGTTAACTATATATATATACCGGGTGCAATGGGTAAATTGTCGTCATTACTTATTTTTCATTTTGTGCATGCGCATTGCTTGATATTGATTTTGTCGACTGCACAGTGTAGTACGGTCTGTTGGGCACTGTCAGTAAGAAAAAGAGTACCATGACGCAATTCAATCCGCCAGAAATTTGGAAACGGTATGCTGTACTGCTTGGCATTCGCACCGGAAGCTCCAATACGAACATTTCAGAGTGTTTGGGTGTCAATCTGAGGATAGTGTAGAGCATTCGGAAAGAGTTGGATGAGTCTAATGGTGATTACGAAGATGTTTAGAGTGATCACAAATGATGGCGACGTTATGCCTCCATTCATCTTCCCACAAGGCCTCAGACTCAACACGGAGGCCTACATCAAGTGCCTTGTGGAGGTAGTGCTGCACTGGGTCAAAAGGGTAGTTGCTGGAAGACGCTATGTTTGGCAACATTCCACAAAAGCAGGACAACCCAGTCATGGCTGTCAGACAATTTCTGTGACCACATAACCCCTTACATCTGGCCATCTAACTCCCCACACTGCAAACCATTCGATTATTATGTGTGGGGCGCAATTGAGACCAACAAAACTCTTTGTTACATCAAAGATAAACTAAAGACAAGGATTATGGCAGTATTCACCAACTTACACAAGGAGACAGCCCAGAAGAGATGCAGGAGATTTCGATGTTGTCTGGAGGCCGTGGTTGAAGTTAATTGAATAAATTTACTCTTTAGTATTTTAAAATATTTTAGTGTAATTTTGGTAAATATATCTGTTAAAATGAGATGTTAGTGTTATTTTCATTTTTGCGTAATTTAGACTACAATTTATCCATCGCACGCTGTATATATACACACAAGGCGATGTTGAAAACCTCTCGGCTTGACCAAGAACCTTTTCTGAAGAAAAACATGAATTTTGATCACCACGTCAGATTTTGGGAATTGAGTCTGTACGAGAACTTTGCAGCACCCACTTATATATAGCATGGGCCACTTTTTACGGCTAAAGCAAGAAATAAATTCTCTGCTTGGGTCCGGTTAGATATGGGGAGTAATGGGTCATGTTCCATGTTGCTTTAGCAGGTTTGAGTTTAGAGTTTGAAGAATTTTTTAGTAGACCCCATCCGTTGTCATAGCAGCAGTAACATTTAGTATGTGTTTTTGTATATGTTTTTCTTTTTCAATCAGCTATTGAGCATCTTCTTAAGTATTACCACCTTTATCGTTTTCAAGAAAGAAACAAAGAAAGGAAGGAAGGAAGGAAGAAAGAAAGAAAGAAAGAAAGAAAAGAAAGAAAGAAAGAAAGAAAGAAAGAAAGAACGAAAGAAAGAACAAAAACCAAAACAGGTTGTTTGTTGATTCTATTTGAAATTAAATGGTCGACACCGCTTAATATAAAGTCTGTGATTAAGTCTTTTGTTTACTTACTGCAGAGGTGGGAGGAATTTGAAGAAGGATAGAGGGATGGGAAAGAGGAAGAGGTGGGGCGGGGGTTTGATTTGTTTAAATTTCAATTATTTCGCGTTCATTGATGCACAAACACAAAAAGAGAACAATGCATTTTCTTCATTATAACTTATTTCGACTAACAGAATTTTGGTTAAAATCATATATATGTGAGTTGATTCCGCGTCCTCCTCCTTCTTTTCAAGAATTACAATGTCATGGCTCTCCACAATTTCCTATCTTTTGTAGCTCTTAATAAATGTTGACTTTTTGTTATTACTCGTAAAATTTGTCACGTCATTAATTTACTCAACTTGCTCACTAAGTATGTTATCCTTATTTTCCTATATCCTGTGAGTATCAAATTTTCCAAGCCCTCTTTCCTTAATATGAGCCCCAGAAATTTCAACTGCCTCTTCCTGGTATTGTACTTAACACCAGGAAGAGGCAGTTTTTGTTTCCATTTTCTCTAAAACCTCGTCGTTGCTCACATGTTTGATCTATGGTATCCTCAGTATCCTGCTGTAGTATCATGTTTCTGTACCTTTTTTGAGGAGATTTTCGCGTTCTTAGAAAAGATCAAATTGCCTGGTTTGTCAGTTGTGTATAGGACGCTGATTATATAACCCTCGCTTCCAGCTTTTGAATCAGAATTGAACTAATTAAAGGGCATTACCCCCCACCCCCGCAAAAAATCGCATGAATGCACATATTCAATGAAGATTTATTGTTTTTTTTGCGGGGGTGTTTCTGCAGTTGTAAATAAGTGAAAAGTTAAGGTCCCTTCATGGGCGCAGAGAAACAGGCCTGATTTTCACAATTTATATATTTTGTATCTTGGATGTGGCACAAGGCCGAAAGTAAGGGGCACCACAGTAAGGACCGAACTCACTACTCATTCGTAATTGTTCTAGCGAGACAAGCATGTTAACCATTACACCACCTCGAGGTGCCCAATCTCTTTTACATGTATATGCCTGTGATTTATTTGCGAAACAACAACGACAAATTATCTTCTAACAGCAATATTTGTTCAATAATAAAACCTTTTGTCACAAATAATTATTGGAAAATTACACCCCGTCATTTTCCATAAATTTCAAATGTATATTCCTGCGTGCAGAAATACACACACAAATATTTCAATTATGTGAGGCTTATGTAAAAGTTTAAAAACATCATTGACTTATCTTTGAAGTTTACCCAGTTCTTCATTACGTGCCGTCAGTAAACTGTAGTATATCGCTTACAAGCCTAAAGAATAAATTTATTTAAACATGTGTAGAGCCGCGGCCACCGAAAGCATAGTTACGTAAAAATACTAAGATGATGCGGTTTCAGTATCAAGTATGTTTTACGAGGTGGTATTGTTTGTCCGATGTCTAATCAGGATGAACCTGCTCGAGTTGTCTTCACTTGTTGCTAAGTAAAGTTAGAGAGTCGAGTCCGTCTTACTATTTAACCCATAATTGGGAAGAGAAGAGAAAAATTCATGCCTTTCCCAAACACGAACCATCTGAGTCAGAAATCAGTTCGCCAAATGCATTTACTCGCGCTGTTAATTGTTAGTTCACTTGAACCTGCGGGAATCTGTTTCGAATTGGGAAAATGTATGCAACACGAATTCGAGGAAACGGACTTCGGTCAACGTTTAAAAACTTGTCTTTGTCTTCTAGCGCAACACATAGGAAAAATAAAAAGTCATTTTGGACAAAGGTGATCATTGACAATGATAAAAAGATACCTGTTGCAGGAATACAAGATGGAGATACGTTGCGGGAATACAAAACGGAAGCCTGTTTTAGGAATAATAAATCAAGACATGTCGCGGGAATAAAAAACGGAGATATTGTAGGATCACAAAACGTAGACCTGTTGCAGGAATACAAAACGGAAACCAGTTGCAGGAATACAAAACGGAAACCGGTGGCAGGAATACAAAATGGAGACCAATTGCAGGAATACAAAATAGAGACCTTTTACAGGAATACAAAACAGAGACCGATTGCTGGAATACAAAATAGAGACCTGTTGCAGGAATACAAAACGGAGACCGGTTGTAGAAATACAAAACTTAAACCGGTTGTAAGAATACAAAACGGAAACCTGTTGCAGGAATACAAAATGGAGACCAAGTGCAGGAATACAAAATAGAGACCAGTTGTAGGAATACAAAACGGAGACCGGTTGTAGGAATACAAAATGGAGGCCAATTGCAGGAAGACAAAACGGAGACCTGTTATAGGAATACTAAATGAGAACCTGTTGCGGGAATACAAAACAGAAACCGGTTGCAGGAATACAAAACGGAGACCGGTTGTAGGAATACAAAATGGAGACCAATTGCAGGAATACAAAACGGAGACTTGTTGTAGGAATAAAAAGTAGAGACCTGTTGCAAGAATACAAAACGGAGACCGGTTGCAGGAATACAAAACGGAGACCGGTTGCAGGTATACAAAACGGAGACCGGTTGTAGGAATACAAAACGGAGACCGGTTGCAGGTATACAAAACGGAGACCGGTTGTAGGAATACAAAACGGAAACCGGTTCTAGGAATACAAAACGGAAACCGGTGGTAGGAATACAAAATGGAGACCAATTGCAGGAATACAAAATAGAGACCTTTTACAGGAATACAAAACGGAGACCAATTGCAGGAATACAAAATAGAGACCGGTCGTAGGAATACAAAACGGAGATCGGTTGTAGGAATACAAAACGGAAACCGGCTGTAGGAATACAAAACGGAAACCGGTTGCAGGAATACAAAATGGAGACCAATTGCAGGAAGACAAAATGGAGACCTGTCGCAGGAATACAGAATAGAGACCAATTGCAGGAATACAAAATAGAGACCTGTTGCAGGAATACAAAACGGAGACCGGTTGTAGGAATACAAAACAGAAACCGGTTGTAGGAATATAAAACGGAATCCGGTTGCAGCAATACAAAATGGAGACCAATTGCAGGCATACAAAATAGAGACCTGTTGCAGGAATACAAAACGGAGACCAGTTGTAGGAAACAAAACAGAAACCGGTTGCAGGAATACAAAACGGAGACCTGTTATAGGAATACTAAATGAGAACCTGTTGCGGGAATACAAAACAGAAACCGGTTGCAGGAATACAAAACGGAGACCAGTTGTAGGAATACTTAACAGAAAAAACATGGCTATATTAAGAATAGCCAAGAACATGTAAAGTGATTGCAAACTTCGAACAAGATTTAAAAACTGTTCCCCGATAACGTTTCCCTTTGTGCAGGTTCACGAGACTCATTGAAAATCGTAACAATGACGTAAAATAATTTTTGTGTGCTAATTGTTACAACATAATTCATTTTCAAATATATTTTTAGCCCTTGATACGATTTCATTCCTTCATATATATCGGTCAAGTCTTACCTGGCTTATGTCAGAGGGTATCCCCTAAACGAGGCTCTGCCAAAGGGAAGAGTCTCGTCTCGGGAAACTAACTACGTTTTTACGTGGTCTCTAGAGAATTTTTGCCTGAGCCTACGGGCTCGGATACTCCACTTTAAACTCGGCCTTGTGCCACATCTTGCTGCGTGGGACAGCGGGTAAATAATTATATATCGGTCAAGACAACATCTCTTATACACTATTTATAATGGGACTATTGTCCACATCTTTTTGGTTTCTATCACAACGTTTCGGCTGTTGTTGCTTCTGGCCTTCCTATTATATAGATCGTATATCGATCAGGGTAACCTCCAGAGAATTCTGAACTAAACCTTTTGTTTAATCTACAGGCATAGACTGTTCTCCTTCCACTGTTCATGTCTAGGAATATCGTCTTGTTCTTATTTTTTTTTTAGTACTGTTGGTTACCCAGATTGATATACACCTGATGAAGGCAGGATGACAAAACGACAGAAACGTTGTGATAGCAACAATAAAGATGAGGACATTAGTTCAAATATAAATATTGTAAATAATAACTCCTCATCCCAGAAATTCAGACAGAGTCTAAATCTTTTATCGTATATAATAAAAGAAGAAAAGAAAATGTATTTTATGATTTTTCCCAATCAGTGAAGCAGTCACTCTTAATCCAAAATAAGTGTTAAAATTCACATAAATGCATTAGTATAAAACACTTTCACGTATGTCTCCTCTGACTTAAAGCGCCTCCCCACCATGAACTCAAAAAAGCCTCTAATGACGAGCCTTCAAAGACCCACTATAATAAATATCACATTTTGCCAAGCTCGAGAAATCTTTTTTTTTTCTATCTATTTATAAATAAGAACGTTCATGAAAACACACACGTTCATGTACTTATTAAATCGGACAAAATGTTTATTTGGGTCTTATCATAAGACGTGTTTCGTTTTAATTAAAATCGATGGCGGCAAGGAGGAGGAGGAGTTCGGAATAAAGGGCAAAAGCTTAAATCCTAGGTGATAAATAATACGAATGATATAATAAAAAAAAGTTAATGTCAAAGGTGAAAGTGGCGTAACCGAAAGTGTTGAAAGGTCTACCGGAAGTTAGATGGATATTTTTCTCTGCGCATGCACAGCTACGTGGATACGAAAACGGTAATAACTTAGAATTGCATAAATGATAAATTGATAAATCAAAATAATCGATTAGCAGACGTGGATTGAGAACTCTTCTGTACTTTAGACCTTTATGCCTTTTCATTATATTTCTATTTCATACAATTTGTATTCGCTTTCGAAGCCATGTGAATCAAACAATGAACGTCTGACTGATGGGATCCGCTCACGTTGCTGTATTTATTTTGTTTTAGGTCACATGACCGGCTCCGAAACTTGTTCAAAAATCTTGGCGGCAAACACATGTTTATTCAACTGATTGCTCGGAAAGGAATTCTCGATAATTTATATCAAATCAACTCAGGAGTATAAAGTTTAAAATTATCTCTTTAAACACGAATCAGAACTTTCGATCTTCAACTTATATTTAAATTTTCTCTCAGTCAACAAAATATTAAGAATTTTCTACGACGAACTTTTTGTGGAAGAACAACACTTCCTTTGAAAACTTTCCTTTCAACTAGAATCTACTTTTGTCAAGTAATATTAAACTATTATCTTATAAAAAAGTATTTTATTTTTTAAACCCTGACAAAAGAAATAATTTAACAAAGGTAGACAACTTCTACCATATTCTTAATATTAAAATTCTTAACTAAAATGATTTTTTACAAACAATTTGTTTGACTCCGAACTGATTTATTCATTACAAATCATATAATTTGCATAACGTTTGAAGACACTAAACAAAGACAATTTTTACTTGCCATAAAAACATTTTTGTGTATAAAACATCAACTTTAAATTCTGCAACTCAGTATAAATTCCTGAGTCATTTCATCATTCAACTTTGTATATTATCTTACTTATTATAAAACGCAGGTCGTGTGTGTGTGTGTGTGTGTGTCTGTAACGTTTATATGTTGGATCGAATTTCCTACATTTTTAGCCGATTTCAACAAAACTTCACAGGACTACATAAAATTACCTTGTGGTGGTTCTAACGGGGCCGAAAATGGGAAAAATACAGTTGTTTTTTAATAAAATCAATTTGAAAACACGATTAAGACACATCGTGAGAATGAAAGGGGGAGAACTCACCCACGAAAATGTAAACAAAAGAGCATAACATGATGAAAAAGACGCCGAACTTGACGAAAACAAAATTTTATCGTTTAATGTTCATATTATTATTAAAGAGGAAAGATCAAAGTATTTTGGGGGAATTTTTTTACATTTTTTAATCGTTCCTAGCACGTCTGAAATTTTCGTTAAAAATATTGTTTTTTTTGGTCAAAAAAAGGACAGATAATCATTTTCAATCATTTTTTTCGATTTGATAAAAAAAGATTAAAATCTTACTTTGATATTCTTTTAAAAGTCAATTATCATTTTTTCAAAACTGATTTTAATAAAAACAGATATTATACTGTTTATTTAAAATATTTTGAACCAAGCTTATCTTAGCTTCTGCGCCGAAAAAATGTAATTTGAAAATAAAACAAAGCAGGTTTTCGCGTCGCTTGACGATTGACGAAAGGCACATTCATGATGTTTAGATAACTTACGGGAGGAGAATTCTTTCTACGGATGGAAGGAAGTGAAATTATTTAAGTGAACAAATTATTTACCTTGTTACTTTTAAGGAAAACTTTCAGCGCTCTAATTTTTTATTTTTTATTTTTTTATTTTTTATCTTTTATTTTTTTTTTGTACTTAGCTTTCATTTTTACGTTTACGATGCTTTATGGAAAATATAAAGAAATTAAAAAATAAGACTCAAGATTAAATTTCATAAGAAAAAGGTATCTAATTAATTTAGGTACCTTTCTTATGAAATTTTATCAGAAGTGTACATAAAATACTATAATTTTATGTACATTTATTACATTTTACTGTGTTATTTGTATTTCCATTCATTTTATTATTAATTTTGATATTTCATTTATGGAAAAATGTCATAACTGAGATTAATATAAAAATAAGATCATATAAATTAAAGTTTAGCAGTAGTTAAATTTCATAAGATGATACTGTTACTTGTAGGTACCCTTCTCAGTTGAAATTGAAAACTCAAATTAACTTTTCCATACGTGTTTCGCAAAAGTAAAGGGCTTAACAGCGGAGAACAATGCTGAACTCTAATAATGCAACTAAATTGTATTCTGGTTGGTCTTCCGTACTTGATAATTAGTGTCCGACTATAAACACAAAAATTACATTTCTTAATTACCATGGCTAATCTGATTGGTCCAAATTATACAATTTTCAAAGCGCCAGACAATGACAATCTCACACGGACATTTTGAAAGATTGATGTTGCTTTTAACTAATGTTAAAATATTTTTTAAAATTCAATTTAAACATTTTTTTAAAAATCTTTTAAAATTAAAGAAATAAGAAATAATTGTATTAAAAATTCAATTTTCATTGAAAAAATTTTTTGCTTTCAGAAAATATTGTCCATATTCATAAAAACAAATTAAAACAAATAAAAGCATTTGAAACTAAATAATATATTTGTTTTATTGAGTTTTGTATGTTACAATTCACAGCTGATTTTCAGGTACGTTGGCCAAAAAACAGAAAACAAAAAAAAAATGATTTGCATTCTTCAAAGCCTTGTGCTTTTAACTATTGTAATCACTAAAACCGATAGTCTCGAATTTCTAGAGTTTTTCATAAAATTATTTATGGGGGTGTTAATAAATATAAAAAAAATATTTCTGGCATGACTAATATTATAATAATATAAAATAAAAATATTTATAATAATTTCGATCATCTGTGAATAGTTTCTGAAAGTTTCATTAACATCTGACAATTATTTTTATTTTTGCAAGATTTTCCAAATTAATGTGTGTAAATACAAAAAAAATGCGCTAAAAATTATCTATGTTATTTAATACCCCTTGTTGCGACAAAGAGAAACAAGGTTTTTTAAATCAAAATTTAGAATATTCTAAAAAGATGGAAAATTTTTTTAAAAATAATTAAAAGAAAATTTAGTCTATCCTCTTCATAAAAAAATAAGCATTTTGACGATAAAATTTTGTTTTCATAAACTTAGGCGTCTTTTTCCTCAGACTATGCTCTATGTTTTAGCGATTCCGTGGATTGTCTTAGGTTAAAAAACCCAGGTTGTTTATATGTGTGTGTGTGTGTTCCTTTTTTATATGGGATGATTTCTTACATTTTTCAGCCGATAAAACAAACATCCACTTTTTTTTTTTTTTTCGGCAGGTAGTATTTTTATTGTCTTGCACACTTTTTTCTTTATTTACATTCAGAATGCTTTAAAATTCCATTTACAAGGCAATTGTTTATAATAAAATATTCACCAATCGATAGACTCATAACGATTGTAAACAATGTTTTTGTTTGAATTTTTTCACCAATTCGTAAAAAAACAAAAAAAAAACATGCGTGTCCGTCAACCTTAAACAATAATCTTTGTCAATTTTATTTTTCAGTCTTTATGATGGTCGATACTTGATCTATCTCACTGTTACATCGCCGGGCAACGCCGGGCTCTACTGCTAGTTGTAGTATAAATACTTTTTATTATTTATTTAAAAAATATTGTTGTCTTATATTTGTGATGTTTGACAGCCTTGTGCCATACAAGTAAATTAAAATGTTTGTGGAGATGTTTTCGTCCCCCCCCCAATACCTTCTGATCAACATTTTATTTAAACAAACTAATCACTCCACAAAACAACTAGATTCGTTTAGTTTGTTTGTTTCACTGTATATCATTTCGTTATGGGTCATTTAATGTCGAAATTTATTTTTTTTTTTTTTTTTGGCAGCGTTGGTAATTTCTTTACTATTAAAATCTATTGCTGGAATTTTTGTTTTTGGCTATTAAAAATATATTGCTATTATTTTTACTATATAAATGTACTTTTTTACTTTCATAGTGTTTTGGCCGCAGTTTGGGGATTCACTGTTTATCCATAGCTGGGACCCTAACAGGTTCTACCACCCCGAGCAACAACTGATTGCGGATGACAAATTCGAATGTTTAAATACGAAATTGAAGATTTTCTTTTTTTAAAAAATGTAACCATCGGAAATTACTAAGATCTCTTACGCAATTGAAATTATACCCCACCCCTCAGACGGAGCCAACATCTAACTCACCTGTAATCGTCTTGAATATTTTTTACTTGAGATATATTTCAGCGATATTTACATAGCTTGAAGTAAACTTATTGTAAATTTAATAAAAAGATTTAAGAAATTCCACTATTTTACAATTTATTGCAAACCACATAAGCACATATTTCAATAAAACCGTAGTAAAAAAGAGACTTTTTATAACCAGCATTGCAATCAATCTTGAGGTGCCCTAGGCTGCAGCCTATACTAACCTAGAGGCTAATCTGACTTTTTAATATTTCTATATAAAAAAGGCCTCTTTTTGATGATTCCTACCAATTATGGATTTGGTATATATATATATATATATATATATATATATATATATATATATATATATATATATATATATATATATATATCAAATATGTGGTGCAGTTCAGTTTATGTTACGTGAATCATTCATGCAAAAAGTAGATTAGTAAAGTTAATGATATAAATGGCGAAAAACATCTTCGCAAACAAATTTATTAAAGTTACATTAACCTACGAACCACTCGATGAATGCTATGATCCTTGCTTTTAATAACTACAAGTTGTATAAGGTCTTTTTTTTTATTCTGCTAGTACTTTCGGCTGTACATTCAGCCATCCTCAGGCATGGAAATTATTCCTTTTTTTAATTTTTTTTAATTGTTTTAGTAGCTCTAGGTAATAGCGGACACGAAAAATTAAATGCGAATCGAAATATGTTTTTGTTAGAAATGTGTTATTATTAATGGATAAAAACTTATGGAGCACATATATCGATTCGCATTTAATTTACCCTTGGGAAAGATATGAATCCACTTCTTCTGCCCCCAGCTTTGTGTTAATTCATAATAATTCGATTCATAATAATTCGTATTCTTCCGGTGGTTGGAATGTCGAACTGAACCCTTTATTTTGCTCACTGGGGTAGACTGTTCTAGTTCCACGTGCCATGTCTAATGGATGTCATTTATCCTGTTAATTCCCCTCTGAAAGTTAACCAGGAATTGAACTCACACCCTTTGGGTCCTGTCGCTAGATCTAACTAATGCCTTTATCCACTGTGCCATGTGTCCTTGAGGACATCTGTGTATGAATTTCTGGGTATTATAAACCTAATGTCTTCAGCAATCATTTTTTTTACCAGTGTTCATATTGCAATTTTTGCTGTTATCATTTCACGTACTTATCTTTTCTCTGGCACTCCTTATTACTGGTTCCCAACACACTCCCATTCCTGGATGTTCTAATATCTCGAACAGAGCATGGGTTCAAGACATCCGTATACCGTAAACCGACATTCACCGGACAGTACCTCAATTTCAACTCCCACCATCCATACAGCGTAAAGAAAGGGATCGTCCGCTGCTTACAACACTGAGCAAAAGTCATAAGTGGCAACCCAGAGATGTTAGATATAGAATTGGTCAGTATAAGTAGTACCCTACAACGTAACAACTACCCTGGGTACATGGCAGCAGCTCCAAAAAAACTGGGATAGGCGGGTACAAGATGAAAAAGCTCGGCTGAAACGTTGGGATAAACATGGAGACAAAGATGAGGACAATAGTCCGAATAATGTAAATAGTGTACATAATACCTCATCTCAGAAATATAGACAGAAACCCATAGAGGTGTTGATATGTCGCTAAACAAAAACAACCAACCAACCGAATCTTCTTCAACAGAAAGCAATAAAGCGTATTTTCAAGTCTGGCCTAAGAAAGTAAGACGAAGTGATGCCAATCAATTTTCGCTTTTGTAAAGCGCTTTTCGTGTCCAGGTTAGCTACGCTGGCAATGTTATGATAATTGTCTCAACTCGATTGGAAACGGCCATTAGTTTGTCTTTCACAAAGAATAAGAAAAGGGAAAAGAAGAACAGATGGTAAGAGAAAAGAAAACGATAAAAAAGGGCTGAGAATTAAAAGGGAAAATAAAGAGTAAAATTAAAAAAAGAGAAAGAGGAAAAAGAAAAAAGAAAAGAGAAAGAATAAAAGAGAAAGAACAAAAAGAAAGGAAGTGAGAAAAAAGTGAAGGAGGAAATCGAATAGAAGAAGGAGAAAAAGAAAAGTTGCCGAGTAAAAGAAAAATAAAGAAAAAAAAAGATGGAAAAAAGAAGAGGAAGAAAGATGAAGAATAAGAGAAAGGTGAAGAAAAAGAAAGAATATAAGATGACCGTAGCGAAGAGATAAGTAAAAGAGAGTCGATAAATGAAAGAAGGAAGAGGAAAATAAGGCAAAGAGATTAAATGTAGAAGAGAATAAAACAAAGAGGGAAGATTTCGCGAAAATGCGTCAGCCACGAACAATGGCGGACTGAGTCTAAAACTTCTATAGGAAAAGCTTATAAATGGTAACGGTGATATTAGCCATTTCCTTATAAGAAAACATTTGTCATTCATTGACTGAGCAGCTGGTGTTGCCCTCGGCTAAAATTTATAAATTCTTTCCATTAAAACATTTTTTTTTGTCGAGTCCAGTAGTTGTTATCGCTCTTTCCAGTACTGTTCGGTGTTTCCTTCCTAACCTTTTGCTTAAACTGGTGTAGAAGAATATAAAATATACATTTTTATTTCAGGGAATTTAATGACAAAGTTGAAAAGATTTGTGCGACGTGTTTCGCCCCTTTAGGACTTCATCGGATGGTCCGATGAAATCCTAGCAGGTGAAACACGTCAGACATTTTTTTCACTTTGTCATTAAAGTACTGTGGAATGTCAACATCTTGATTATGTCAGTATCTTCTCTTTGAGTTATATGTGCTATCCATTTAAGTTGTTGCTGCTCTTGAAAGTCCTCAAGTGATTTGGCTTATGTTATCTGGTATAGTTCTTTCTTTGTGACTGTGTAGCGTCAGTCTAAGAACTTCAAATAAGGATGGGCCTGGCTGAGACCGATAAGTTTCACTCGCTCGAAGGCATTTTTAACCATCGATCTGGGAAAGCGATTATATCCAGCCGACTGTTTCGATATTTCTCAATGAGTCTCTGGCGCCCTGCAGGGGATCCACATGAACGTCTTGATCTAACGAGACTATTTAAGAAAATGGCTTGAGTTTTTTACCTTAAAGTTTTGATTTTCTAGCATTTGGGGTGTTGGGGATAGCTTTTTTTTTATGTTCAAATTTTTTCTACTATTGAGGATTTACAGAGGCTATAAATAGCTACGGCTATTACCCATGAGGCAGTTAAGTGCATACTACTTTCACTAAGTCAGTAACACTAAAATCGCCGATAGCGAAAGACTCGAACGAACAATTATAATTTGATAATTATGAATAAGCACGAGCTAGAGCTAAAACAAAAATGCTGAAGGATTTGAAATCAGTTGGAAGAGAAAACCAAATAACTGATCTCTTCTTGGCAATTGCTGGTTGTGAGGCCATTATAAAATTAACAGCAATTGTACATCCAAGGCAGTTGAAGAAAATGACGTTTGACGATATAAGTTAACTCATAGTGAGAAATATAGTACCTAAGAAAAAAACTACTGAATGCAGAGAGACTTAAGTTCATGAATATTTGTCAAAAAGTGAATGAACCAGTGATTGAATATTTTCTTCGTTTAAAACAGGCCGCTAAATATTGTGAGTTTGAGAAACTAGAGTCGGAAAACCAGTCAGTCGAAGAGGATTTAATCCAAATGAAATTGGTAAACGGCTTTCAAATGTCTCTAATGTATTTACAACTGGTAAAGTTGTTGCTAGTTTGCTGCTTTGGTAAAGTCTGGCCCAAGGCTGAAGTCAGAGGTTTTCGTCGGCAGATAATCACGTGGGTCTTTCTCCTGTCTCTTCTCCCGTCTCCGTCTCTTCTGCTTCTCTTCTACTTAATTCGCTTCGCCCATTCGTATTTATGGCCATTCGCTTAAAATGGCATGGGGGTATGGCGTGGTAGGAGCATTTCGGTGAATCCCCTCCGGCTTACGTCATAACTGTGGGGAATTCCCTCTCTTCACCATATTGTTTTGTTATCCTATCTCACCTACCTCTTCAGTGAGCCTGGGTGGTTACTCCATTCTCCTTGATGTCTTTTCCATCCAGGAAAACTCAGTTCCAAATCCAGTTGTTTACAAAATCTACTTTTTCGCATTTGCAGTTGTGTGTCAATCAACATTGCCCACTAAGTCTGGGTCACTTGTCCATTGTTCAAATTGCTCGACATACAATTCAAGTCGTTTATGTGTGAATTGAATCCTCAATTATACCCACGGGCTTTTGGTATTAATCCTTCTCGTTTCAATGTATGTAAAGCTTTCTTATGTTTTAACAAAACTTTCTTCAGTTTTAACGCGGTAAAAAAAAAATAGTATCATAATAGAACAATACCACATACAGGAAAATCGAAAAGCCTATTTGCCCCTATGGTTAGACAAATTAGAGCCCCATTGGGTGTGTCCTATGCTACCAACGAAAAACTGATGCATAAAAAGAACAGTGAATCTAATCTACAAGAGGCAAGATTCATAATGCAAAGTGGACGGAACACTATGATAAAAGAATAAAATGGAAATGGGATTTTATCGCATGCAGACGAAGTTAGATTGCAACACGGTAACGATGAAGAAATGTATAGTGAGCCTGAATGTAATGAAGACGAAAGTGTCACCTCAAGGCAAGACAAACTAGACAGTGAAATCGTGATTAATATAGACTCTGAAGATGAAAAATCGTTGGAGAAACACTCCTATGAAAAACGAAAACAGATCACGATCTCCCATATCTTGAAAATCTCTTAGGGAGAGGGACGAAGATATTGAAAGAACAAAAACTCCCAGAAATACCAGAGAAAATAATGGGATAAAACCTCTTCAGTACAGGGAGATAAGGTGACTCATTTACATATAAAGTCACAATGACTATAAATATCTACGGCTATTACCCATGAGGCAATTGAGGGCACACTACTTCCCGTGAGTCAGTAACACTACACTACACCTATACTAAATTTGTTATAACTGATCCCTACACCGAGGTATACGAAATTTTTAGTATTTCCTAATTCCATATTCTGATTTTTTTATGATGGATTCAGAGTATTTGCCATCACTGCTTTCATTCCAATTCCTGGCCATTGTTTCTCTTTTAGAAAGCTTTATTTTTTTGAGTCCTGATTTTTGGATCGCTTGGTACAGGTTGTTGATTTATCCCAACTATGAATGCCATTTCTTAAAATATATTTGTAAAACGTAGAGGTCATCAGTGATATTACCCTGGCTGCATTAGGAAGTTTGGGTATTGCAAAATCAGATTCATTCTGCCAGATACCCCGTCCTGTTAACAGACCGGCTTTCCTCATAATTCGCTCCACGATGTTATTTTAATAACAACAACTTTATTATATCAGAAGTTTGATCTTACTTCTATAATGACAACGAGATTTGCATTAGCCAATCAGAATTTGTTTGTCTTCAGTCTACTGGTATAAGATCAACGGTGTGATTTGCTTGTCTTGCACATGCACCAACGTTATGGTAAGTCTTTTTCCTTTTACATTTACTTGAAAAAAAAATTCCTCGCGGCATTAAATGCCATATTAAGTTATGTTCACAACCCACGTCCATGCTTTCACTTACTAACCTTAAAAAAAGCAAACCCTACACTAATTTGAACAATTTCATGAATGCTGTGCCGCAGTCCGTTTTTGTTACGGACAGTCAAAATCAACGGGGAGATGTTCCGTCGTGGGGAGGTCATATTCCACTCGATTGATGTTAAATCCGATGGCTTTGTGGGTTCGAAAGCTATTTGATGCCAACTTTCTTGGTGACGAAAACAAGGTAACAAAAAAAAAAAAATCAATAAAAAACCCATCAATAAAAAAACAAAAAACAACCCAAAATCCCCCAAAACAAAGAAAGTAAATTGCTTCTAATCTTATACTTAATCTCAGATCGTAATCAACAGAATTAATAAAAGCAAAGGCTTAATTAAGTAAAATGTTACATCAGTTCAGTGTAACTATATTCATGTTAATACACGCATAATACAAACACGAGAAAGTTTTTATAATCTTATCAAAATAAAAATCGTAATCTTAAAAAAAACAATCCAAAGAATAATTAAAATTGGAATGCAAACATTCTTTTAAATCTTATTTTTTCAGAATTCAATAAGTTCCAATCACTTAGCAATCTATAAAATTGTGTTGTTTTTTTCTACGAGTAAAGAATATCATCCACCTGTCCGCCTTGTTTAATTTAGCCACCGGATGCATTTCTTGTTTATGCTATTACCAGTTACGATTTCCGTTCACACAATGATGCAGCGGAAGTAAGGCCAAAAGGCCTTTCCTCAACCGATATCCAACACATATGCAGTTTCAGTTTCACTTTCCACCACTCATCGTTATTCCTGGAGGCAAGAAGTTGAATCCAGCTGTCCGAGATTTGAACATGACATTCTCAATCATCTGGTTCGCTGGGTGCTTCATAATCTGAATTGTATACTTTTCATCAAATCTCGCATCGGGGTGGAGTGGGGGTCTTCTGATGCTTCTTTTACGTTTAAAAATGAACTGTTGCAGATTAGATTTATCTGAAAACATAACTTTGCTCCAGTTTTCAACTGTCCAGCTTTCATGTTACTTAGTAAACGTCAGATGTTTGGATTTTATAGCTGCAGTTAGTCAAGGTTTAAAAGCCAGTTTGAATGATTTCAGACCAAACTCAAATCTCAAACGACGTGAAACTGTTATAGAACTGACATATGTACCATTTTCAAGCAGAGCATCATTTTCTAAGAACTTGTTGGGGGTCATGTAGCAATGCGCTTCATCTCCAGCAGTAGTTTTCCTTGGATGTTCACTTCTACCCTATGTCAGTAAATATCCTTGAATTTTTGAATTAGCAGTGTCCATAGCTGTTTCGTCGTCTACTTTTATACTAATTTTACGTTCAGAATAGCCACCATTACGCAGAACCACAATTTGGACTTTTCGTGTAGGCGAAAGTGAGGACTTTTTGTTCATATTCTTAAGATTAGTTTACTACACAAATATTATCACAATGACTTAAACATTTCTTGCAGATCGATCAATGGGTGTCTCAAACCAACCAAGGTAGATGACCTCTACTTGCTTAGTGGCATTGCTCTTCTTTACATTAGAAGGACTCGAGAATTTGAAGCAAGAAATCATCCACTGTGAATCAATGACTCATGTCAAGATCGAACCGCTGAACAGCATAGTTCTTCGTCAGCGTCTGTTCCTGTGGTGCAGACACCTTAACAGCGTAGAACACAGGTTCTCTTCCAGCCTCCTTTGGCTCCCTGATGCCTGGCTCTTTTGGTCCTTCCTGAATAGCTGTTGGTCTCTTTAGAGTCAACCTTCAGAAATGGGATATGCCACCGACGCTGATCCCAACTGGCAATGCGGGCAATCACAAATTATGGAACATCTAGTTTGCCACAATTTTAAAGACCCATGCACACTCAACGACCTTGAAACCTTCTTCATCATCATCATCATCCTCCAAGCTTCCTATGGTTGGTCAGAACTCCATTGACAATCCCTTTCCACACTGTTCAGTCCTACATTGCTGTCCCCATATCCCGAGTGTCCAACCCTGACTCCCGGGCTATGGTGTCTGGGAAAGTCAATTTTCGTGAGAAGACACTTCCAGAAGGATGCCATAGGAGTAACGATGAAACGATTTCCCTGCCCGCTCAGTGGCAGTGGCCGGCAAACTGTAACCATTTTTGTTTGAGCTTAAGAGATATTGATATCAGCTCTCCTTAAAATTGTGTTAAGCGCTGCATGGGATCTCCAACTAATATTCTGGATTATTGGGAACTGGGTAAGCAGGGTCTGGAACCCTGTTGCAGTCAGTGAATATCATGATAGTTCTTTCGGTAACTGATATTAAATATGGGACGCCAACCCTGCATTCGGGTATTTTTGTCGAGACACCATCTCTAGAAAGACTGCCACTCAAGGCTAAAGAGTTCTTTCAAGCCATGAAGTGAATTATCCCGCGTTAGACACCAACTTGGAATTTGAATTTCCGTGGACTGTCTTAGATACTCCAGCTCTGGATTTGTCCTCAGGGTTTACTCTGGAAGCCTTTCCCACTGGATGGGTGTGGTGCAGCGACTTGATAAGAGAAAAAGATCACAATGGCTGCTAATTTGGTAATAATAAAAAGTTTTGACCATAAATTATGTGTGAATAGTGGCTGATGCAATAACAACAAAGTTATTGTAATCATGCAATCATATGAAATAAGATAAGAAAAAACGAAATTGTTATATCTTAGCGGTCTTAAACATTTGTTCAGGATTTTATGTTTTAAGGCTATGTCTACTCAGGACGTAGACGATCATGGAACTCCATGCTTTCCTTTTCTTTATTATCTGTGGTTTGCTATGACTTCTTGAAAAGATATTTAATGGTTTCCTGTTACCTTTATATCAGTTTTGAATTTGGTGTTTTTCTTCTAGATTGTCTGCCATCCAAGTAATCCTTCCTTAAACTCGTCACTAGCACAAGAATAAATGGATCCATGCCTTTTCCAAGGATATTAGTGTGAAGTTAATACAACCGACTAGGACGGAACTTGATCTCGGATCGCTTATTACACTTTTCACGCCAACAACCCTTGCGTTCCCCCATTTATATACCAAATTAAAACCCCAGCTGCTATTCTTTTGACTCATTTAACTTTTCGGAAAGTAAATTTTCCCATTGCCGGATAATTTAATAAAATGTTCTGTTACTGGCATGCCACAACAGCTGAAAAGACTGGATGAACAAACCACTTCCCATAACTATATGTGTTCATGTATTTGCAGTAAAAACTATTACTTACATCTTTAACCGAAAGCAATCACACATAATCACGCATGAATTACAAGTTTATTTCAGCATTTCATTCGTTCTGTTATTGTTCTATATTTGTTGTCGAAAGTTTCTTCTACGAACACTACAATCTTAACCTCTTCAAATCTATGTTCAATCGTTATCTATCCGCCATATCCTCGTAATCTTTACGTGCTACTCCTCCCTCTTGCATTCATACCACTCATCTTATACACTAACACTCTACCTTGAGTGTTTTTGGGGCATTAAGAACTCGAGCCTTGTTCTTAAACAGCTTCGTCAGATCAAGACATTTATATGGATGTCAGGTATGGCGACCTGCCCATTCAGAAATGTCGAAGCTCTCAAGTATATACAACCGGTTTCATAGATTAATGATTAAAAAAGTGACTTCGAGGGAGTGAAGTATGTAGGTCTTAGAGAGTACCATTTCTTATCGAAACAGTTGATAGGTCCGGTCCAAAATGTATTATCTTTCCGGTTTGGATATTTTTGAACGGGTAGAGTTTCCGGTTCCTTCTAACGTCTTCTCAGTCTCTTTCACTCCCAGTAGACATTTGCGTCTTAGTGACATTATCGTCTAGCTTGGAGTGAATTGATTTAAAAAAAACCCAAAAAACCTTGTGGACTTGTGCCACAGGATCACAAAGAACTGTACCAAATGATTGAAACCACATCAATTCAGAACTTTCAACAAAAATTAAAATAGGTATCACATGTAACTTGAAGAGAAAATAAAGACATAATCAAGACGTTGACATTCCACATGATTCCAAGCAAAAGGTTAGGAAGGAAATATCCATCAATACAGTAAAGAACGATTACCGTTTGTGGGCTTGAGAAACCTATTTTCCTGAAAAATGGTTTTAGAATTTATAGATTTCAACCTATAGTAACACTGGCTGTTCGCTTAATGAATACCTGTTGCCTTATAAGGAAACGGCTAGTACAATAATTCCCACTGAACTTCAGTACAATAAATAATTTTGTGGGGGAGTAGGGAGATAATGTTTTCGTTGACAATTTTATGTTTGTTGATAATTTTATTTATAAATGTCGGCCGACTGCTTTCATTGAATAATCATTCATGTCACAAGCTTGAATCTATCTGAATGTATATGCTATTAAATCACCGACGAGGAATACAACCGCAATCCACACACACACACACACACACACACACACACACACACACACACACACACACACACACACACACACACACACACAAATTGCTTGACCCAATGAACTGGTTTCGTGTTGTAGAACTTGTTGAACTACTTTTAAAATATTAAAGTCTTCAGGCCTTAATGACACATTTTGTAAATTTGAAATGAATCATGCACATTCCAAGAATATATTCCAAGGCTATATTTTTTATTATAGTTAAAACAACGTTTCCGTTGCTCCATGTTCGGCCTTCCTCATTTGTAAAACTTGTATGGATTGAAACACTGTCTGGTAGTATTCAGTCATAGTTCATATTTTGATTCGTTGCCGTTGAAACAGAGTCTATTCCTGGGGTCATTACCTGTGGAGTGAGTAGATATTTACTCGAACCACGAGGTTAGGTTGTGACACAAGGTCGGTTTAATGTGGGGAGCCCGAGCGCGTGCACCCGGGCAAGGAACAAAAATTCCCCGAGCCTCCGCAATCGTCGCTTGTGCTGGCCTCGGTGCGAGCACCGATCCCTCCCTCTAGTGCAATGGGAGGGCGCGGCCTCGGGTAGCTATTCCCAAACAGTTTAAATGCTCCCCGGCGGGGAATCGAACCCCGATCTCCCGCTAGTGATTTTCCAAGCGTAGCTTGGATGGGGCACAAGGCCGAAAGTAAGGGTAACCCAGTGAGGATTGAACTCACTACTCAGTCGTAATTGTTCTAGCGAGACAAGCTTGTTAACCATTACAACAGTGCCTCTCGAGGTGCCCTCCCTGTGGAGTGAGTATCCATGGATTGATATCAGCAATTGTCAGTGCTAAGAATGTTAACTAGAAGAAATTCTATCAAAATATTGAGGCATTATTTTAGACTAAGCTAGTGAAACATTAGATATGTGCATGCAAAGTCACAGAGTGTGAGAGATACAGTATCAGCTCTTTTTTATAATATAGATTATTATTATTATTTTATTTCCCTTGATTTCTGGTATGTACTTATTTCTTTCTTAAAGTTAGAAATGGCATCATGACATTTCCAACTGACCAATTAAAAAAAAAAATTAATTTTACATAGAGCCCTTCGTAAGGTGTGGGCTGTACCCGTGGGAACAATTTTTTATATTTTTTTAAGGCATGGACTTCCAGGAATTCCTTCAATTAGTCTACTGGAATCTTTTACAAACAATCCGAGGATTCCAACTACAACAGGTCGTCCTGGGTAAGACGTTAAAATACATCCGCGTCCTGGGTAAGACGTTAAACTACATCCGCGTCCTGGGTAAGATGTTAAGCTACGTCCAGCAGCTAGGCCACTGATCAGGAGGTTTTGAGGAGCGTGGAACCACCTCTTAATTACCAGAAATACAATTTTGAAGGAAATATATTACCAGAAACAGATTTTTGACAAAACAAAATATTACCAGCAATAAAAATTTTTGTTAGTATTAAATAACCACCCATTGAGGTTGATATGCCGTAAAACAAAATAAACCAAACCAATCTAAACCAAAGAATACATTCTATTCATACAAATCTTTCCAAAAAATGTTGTCGGCATTAAATAACCCTTTGAGGTTGATACGCCGTAAAACAAAATAAACCGAACCAAACCAACTATAACAGGGATAGTTGATTTTTGAGATTTCGATTTCAAGGTCTTTGTATTTTGATAGCTTTTTGAAGATCTTCAAAGATACTTTGCAGTCTGCAGGGACTGCCATATCAATAAGGAAGCACTTTTTTTTTGCTTGCGGTCTCTAATAACAATGTCGGGGCAGTTAATTATTATTATTATTATCATTATTGTTACTATTATTATTATTGTGGAGTGTGTAGCCATGGTCAAATGCAAAATAAGTAACAGAACTGTCCAATAAACAGAATTAACAAAGTTTGAAACAAGCAATAACAAGAAAATGAACAGGGCAAAAAATAATATAAAGCAAGCAAACAATATATGCAAGGCAAATTAACAGTAAGAAAATGTAGCGTTCTGACTTCAAGACAAGACAGATCGGGAATGAGTCAGATGAAACTGCAAACCGGCTTATTTTATTGGCTAGGAAATAATCCCGGCTTGCAGTTGTGTCCTTCTGCCTATAAAAGGGAAGGGGAAAGTATTTTGCAGTCATTCTTACACAGTTTGAAACCAACAATAACTGAGGAATGGATTAACGAAAAACATTTGGTAAAATGAAAAAATGGCGTTAATACTCTGAACAGATATTTGCGAAACGTACAGATCTCTATTTTGTTCTGATATATATATATATATATATATATATATATATATATTCATCCACAGACAGATTGTTTCGCTGTATCACAGCTCCTTAGTGTGGGTAGACGCCCGATTGCTTCCAGCCGGGATCGAAACCTGACTGGTTTGACATCAGTGAGATATCTTACCTCTAGGACATCGTCGCACGACAGAAAGGTAGGGAATTTTAATGTTTTTCACTATACGAAATATGCCAGCGGCTCGGAGAACTCGATTCAATTTACTTGAAGAGTAATGCTTAATAGCAGTAGGAGCCGCTGTTTTTTTTTTTTTTTTTTTAAAACCCTTTTCCTAGATAGCTCAACCGGATTTCCGGGAACACACACACACACACACACACACACACACACACACACACACACACACACACACACACACACACACACACACACATATATATATTCTCTTTATACGTTATTTTTATAGATACAATTAATCTAAGTAACGTATAAACAGAAAATATATTAAATAATTGTTGGACTTAATTCATTTCAAAACAACACACGCGCGTGCGCACACACACACACGTATATATGAATAAAAAGACAATAGGAAAAATATATTTAGAACAGGGATTAGGATGGATAGTAAGTATATATATATGAGATAACGATATATATTTTTATATATCAGGAACAATATTGGAGAAATTGCATGACAAAGTGGACAAAGTTTAGTCGTTACGCGTTTCGTCCGATAAAATCCTGAAGGACGAAATGCGTCACAAGTAAACTTTTTCAACTTTATTTTTAATAGATACCCATTTGAAATCATAAAAATATGCCGGATCAAAAAAATAAAATCTATTAACTCATATATATATACAGGGTGTGATGGGTAAATTTTCACCATTTTATATTTTTAATTCCGCGCATGCGCGTTGTTTGTTGTCTGACCCCCGAAATTTTTATTTATTCATTTACTCATTCCTTTCTCTCTACTTGTGCTCAGTGGGTGGTTGCTTTGAAACTCTTACATCTCGACTTTACAGTTGTTTGTCATAAAACAGCGGCCGTTCCAGGCACAGATAAACTGCAGTGTGAGATGGGTAAATTGTCGCCATTCTATATTTTTAATTCCGCGCATGCGCGTTGGTTGGTTTTGATTTTGTCGACTGCACAGTAGAGTAGGGTCAGTTGGACAACATTCCTTGTAACACCAAAGATAAACTGAAGGCAAGGAGCAGCAGTCACCAACTCAAGCAAGGCGACCGCCCAGAAGAGTTGCAGGAGATTCCGAAGTCGTCTGGAAGCTGTCTTTGAAGCTAATGGCGATCTTACTGAATAAATTCACTCTTTGGTATTTCAAGATATTGTTGTGCAATTTTGGTAAATATATCTGTTAAAATGAAATTTCAGTGTTCTTTGCATTTTTGCGTAATTTAGACGCACCCTATATATATATATATATATATATATATATATATATATATAGAGAGAGAGAGAGAGAGAGAGAGGAGTGAACGAGAAAGATATAGATAGAGAAATTGGCTTACAACGTGGGTTTTAAATCAATCGGCAAGTTTTGTGCTTTGTTGAAAAGAGCTCGGTAAACAATAGATGTGGAAAGTGGTGGGTATCTGTTTGTAATTAAGTCCAAGCTAATTACTTAGCTAATCCATCACCGCCCACATTAGACAATAACAGCTTTGCATTTGTAGAATCAACTGTCTATAAAATCCTAGGCGTGGTCAAATGCTACAAAGGAGGAATACTCATTATTTTCTATTCTCTATCCCCTGTTCCGATTTCTTCTTCTCTCCAACGATTTCTCTCTCTCTCTCTCTTTCTCTCTATTTCCTCCTCTCTCCAACGAATTCTCTCTCTCTTTCTGTTTATTTTCTCCTCTCTCCAACGATTTCTCTCTCTTTCTTTCTCTCTATTTTCTCCTCTCTCCAACGAATTCCCTCTCTCTTTTCTCTCTATTTTCTCCTCTCTCCAACGATTTCTCTCTCTCTCTTTCTCTCTATTTCTTCCTCTCTTCAACAATTTCTCTCTCTCTTTCTCTCTATTTCCTCCTCTCTCCAACGATTTCTCTCTCTCTCTTTCTCTCTATTTCCTCCTCTCTCCAACGATTCTCTCTCTTTCTCTCTATTTTCTCCTCTCTCCAACGATTTCTCTCTTTCTTTTCTCTATTTTCTCCGAATTCCCTCTCTCTCAACGAATTCCCTCTCTCTTTTCTCTCTCTTTTTTCTTCTTCTCCAACGATTTCTCTCTCTCTTTCTCTCCAACGATTTCTCTTCTCCTCCCTCTCCAACGATTTCTCTCTCTCTCTCTTTCTCTCTATTTTCTCCTCTCTCCAACGATTTCTCTCTTTCTTTCTGTCTATTTTCTCCTCTCTCCGATCATTTCTCTCTCTATTCCCCCTCTCTTCAACGATTTCTCTCCTTATATTTCCTCCTTTGTCCAACGATTTCTCTCTCTCTTTCTCTCTCTCTCTCTATTTCTTCCTGTCACTAACGATTTTTCTCTTTCTTTCTCTCTCTTTCTCTGTCTCAGACACACACAACATACAAAATTCTTACCTTTTATTGTAGCAGTTGTTAGTAAACTCGTTTCACAAGTCAGTACTAACGACAATGAGCTTGACTTTCATTCGCCGCTCCAGAGTTACATCTCTGATTTTGTATACAGACCCGGCCTTAGAATTTGCGAGGTTAAATTGGAAGCATCTTTTTGCGGGACCCCAGGTTTCAAGCCAAGCTCTTAGTGGAACGTGCTACGCATATATTTGCATATTTTTCTTTTTTTCAGAAGAATTTTTTTTTACATTTTTACATTTTTTACATTTTATATTTTTACGCTGCCCTAAGAATTAATCTACCGTCTAGAATTAAAAAAATAAAATCAAAATACAAACAGGAATCTCAGTCTGATTTTTTGAGATTATCTTCATGAGATTATCTTGAGATTATCTTGTATTTTTACACTGGAAACAGGACATTTATCCATTTTGAAAGGTATCAAAAATTATTCAATGTTGACTACAAAAGGACATTTTTGAAAGGTATCTAAAGTTGTGGGAAGCTATCAAACGTTTCTTCATTGATTTTCATTGCTTCCAATATGGCTGAATGTGGTTTCAACGCAGTTACACAGCTTCTTACTAAACGAAGAAACCGCCTGCAAATTACAAAACGAGGAGATCTACGATTCCTTCTAAGCAGCATGGAACCCAGAATAAGAGCCTTAGCCAGTAAGCACCAAAGTCGACCACTGCATTAAAAAGGTTGAAATAAACTATCAAATAAAAGTTCGTTTACCCAATACCTAATCTTGCCATGAAAACTGAATTCAGTATAATATTCGAAATTTAATTTGACAAGGGTGCGTTGAAAAAAAAAGTTTTGTCAAAAAGGGTGTACTGGTTGAAAAAAGGTTGGTAAACGCTGAAGTAGATTGAGCCCCTATTATTCGTTGGACCGAATTGAATTCATTGACTGATTGAGTAATTCTTTTTCTACAGCTTATCAACCCCTTGCAGGTTATTTAAAGCCAGAAATCATTTTTAGATTGTAAGAATTTTTTTTTATAGATAATAATGGTTTAGTGACACAAATCTTACTACTTGACCCATAGCTGGGTATTTGCGCGTAAGTGAATTTAATGAACCCAACTGGAATTGAAACTATTAACAACTCCGAGCCATTATACATTACACCACCCGCACATCCAAGCCTACAGCACCTGGTATTCCCAAGCGGTTGCCCATCTAGGTAGTGATCAGGCTCGACATTGCATAAATTCGGCGATGTGGCTGTAAGCCTCGAAATGGATACAGTAGGTCTAGTTCACTTCAAGACGGCTTTTAGCTTGGATTAGGTCATGTATTTGCATTTAAAAATGTTAAAAGATTTTAGGGTTGGGTTTTCTGTGTTTAATAACAGTGTCATATTGTGTCACTGTTTGGATTTGATTTGTTTAATTTTGTTTTACAGCATATCAACCTCAATGAATTTTTTAATGCCGACAAAATTTTTGTTGCTAGTAATATTTGTCAAAAATGTATTGCTGGTAATAATTTTTTTCTTCAAAATTCATTGCTGGTAATAATTTTTTTACAAAAATATATTGCTGGTGTTAAAACCTATTTTTACACTTTCATAGCATTTTGACCCAAGTTTGGGGTTAACTATTTGCCCATAGCTGGGACCCTAACAGGTGCTACCACCCCGGATCAAGGTGGACCTGGAAACACCAGCAATTAAGAGGTGGTACCACGCTCCTCAAAACCTCTTGATCAGAGGCCTTGGTGTTGGATGTAGTTTATCGTCTTATCCAGGGCACCTCATTTTTTTGTTAGCCCTCTGCAGAGGTGCAGTTGGCGTATACTGAAACCCCAGCCGATAGAGCGAGTCTCTCTTTGGGAAAATTGATTTTAATTGAAGACACACACACACACACACACACACACACACACACACACACACACCGGCACACACATTTATATATACATACATATAGACACACATATAGACACAAACATACACACCAAAAGATTTTACATGTTTACTGTTTTAGGACAGACTCCCGTCTCTGAATATATCACTGATCTCTATGGTCAAAACGCGATCTCAGTTGATCACTTTCCTTACCTAATCATGTCTATTCTCTGTTTTAATTGGCTTTTTTTCTTTTTACAATGATTTTCACCCTGTACAAGGCCCGAGAGCCACTAGAAGCAGACGGTTACAGAGTAAGAGGCACAGTTTATGGAGATATGCGGGGTAGATAACGGTTAACTCTAGACTTGAACAGGTTAAGATTGTTGTGATTGAGGAAGCTTCTTTTTGGGAGTCGGTTGCAAAAAGCAAGGAAGAAGCTGCTCGAGTGGAACTTGAACCTGAATAAGTGAATACGAAGTCGTTTGCTACAATGTCTGTGACATAGCGGGTCTTAGACGTGGAAGTTAGAACTGGTGGAACTCAGGAATGTAGTTCGACCAAACACTTTCCATAGAAAGAGCGATAGATCAGTGAGAGGCTTACGACGTTCTGTCTATGAGAAAGGAACTGTAAAATGAAGACTGTGCAGCGCCTGTGGCGATGATCTCATCTTTATTTCAGCACAATCTACATCTCTGTCTATATCTCTGAGATGAGGTATTATGATTACTTACATTATTCGAACAGTTATCCTCATCTTCATTGCCACATTCACAACGTTTCGGTCGTTGTACGTTCCGGCCTTCTTCACTTGATTGAAATTTCGAACCGAACCCTTTATTTCGTTCACTTCAAGGACACATAGCCCAGTGGATAAAGACGTTAGTTAGATCCAATGACTAGACCCAAAGTGTTGTGAGTTCAAAACCAGACAACAGCTGTGGTAAACCAAACTTGGAGAGTTGAGTTCAAGGGAAATAACTGAGGCATCCAGAAGAGCCATGGCACGTGGAACTAGAAAAATCTAACCCGGTGAACGAAATAAAGGGTTCGGTTCGAAATTCCAATCACCTGAAGAAGGCCGGAGCTTACAACGGCAGAAACGTTGTGAATATGGCAATGAAGATGAGGATAACAGTTCAAATAATGAAAATAATGTAAGCAGTCTACATTTGTTGTTGATTTTTTATTCATATTTCTATCATTTTATTTTTCTTTCTTTTCATCTCAACTCTCTTTATTTAATAAGACATGTTTACTGGTAAAATAAATCTGCTCACAAACATACATACACACGATTATAGCTTCTATTCGTGAATATCTATACTGATGATACAACGGTATATGGCGGCATCTCCAAAACTTTTAATGACCAGAGATTGGCAGCTGATCTCTCATCTGACCGAGCTCTAACAGTTCCAGTTGGTGAAAAACTTTCTCGTTATATTCAATGCCTCGAAAACCAAGCTAATGTTCTTCCCTCATTAAATCCAAAACTAACTTCAATTACGATAAACGGATGTTTCCTCAGGGAGGACCATGCCTTGTGCACGTATTGGGACTTAAACTTAAACTCAATCCAGATCTCCAGAACCAACTCCGATTACGATGAACGGATGTTCCTTCAGGGAGGTCCCATGCCTTGTGCATGTATTGGGACTTAAACTCAATCCAGATCTCAAGTGGAACTCTTATATACGATTCATCGCCAAAGATTCTGGACAAATGGTCGGTTCCCTGTAGTACTCATTGTCCCATCGACCAAAAAGGGAGTGATTTTAGCATATATGGGCAGGAGTTGCCAAACCTTCATTTTTCAGTCTCGTAATAGCCCAAAAGTGTCCCCGCGTCCTTGTGTATGACATTATTTTTCACCCTACAAGCACTTTCTCACAGATGAGATGTCGGAATCCAATAGCTGGATAGAAGTTGCTCGACTGGGACTGCATTTTCACCATAGAGACCAATGGCCTACTCATAGATGGAAGTCTGTTCCCAAAAAAGAAATTGTCTATCACTGTTTCCATGAAAAGTTTTTAGACGTACCACATTCCTTAGTTCCTCCCCAGATCTAACCATCACAGCTAAAATCCGGCATGCTAAACACATTGTAACGAACCAGCCTCATTATCTTCGTATTCCATTGGTGAGATGTAATTTCTACTCGAGCAGATTCTTCCCACGAACCGCTGCTTCGTGGAACCAACTCCCAAGAGGATACTCCCCCGATCACTACAATCTTAAACTATTCAAATCTAGGGTTAATCGTTATCCTTTCCATATATCTGCATAAACTGTATCTCTTATTTTGTAGACCTCTGCCTCGAGTGGCCCTTGGGCCTTGCACAGGGTGAATATAATTGTAAAAAAATCAGATTATCGGTCATTTTTCCTCTCTATATTATATTAATTTGGTAAAAATCGCATACTATGATCTAGATTTTGCATTTAGTTTATTCATCCTGTCTTTAAAAGCATAATCTCGCACAGTTTCGACTAGACAGTGTCTTAAATGTCCTCTGTGAATGTCCAAGCATGAAAACATTCTTTGATGACTGACTGTCTTTTCAGAAAATGGTAACGAACAACTGAATCGTCTTGACTGCCTAACTTGTTCCACAACTAAGAACTTGCTTTTGAAGTGTTGCAGACGAGTTTAGTGTCTGGTTTAATGTAAAAAAAAAAAAAAAAAAAATTTAAAAAAAGCAAAAAACAAAATCTACCAGAGCTAGATTGTAAGGAAGCTCGATTCGCAAACTGTCTGGCTAGTACAGTGAGTTCGATCCTCGTCGAAAACCAATTTTTCCCAAGCTTTGTGCCATACAAATCCAAGTGCGCCTAGCTTAGTACAACAGCAAATGCAGCTCGCATACGAGGTTCGATCTTCACTGGGTGTCCATTTTCAGTGGCAGCGTACAAGACAAACGCCAGTGCACCTACTGTAATGCAATAACAAATGCAGCATGCAGGCATACACACACACACACACACACACTTACACAATCACACACACGCACATTCGGCGTCTCTTTTTCGAAGGCCTCATTCTAAACAAACATAAAGTCGCCTGCAGTAGTGCAATAGCAAATTCAGAGAATGGATTTCAGTTATTGGGTTAGTGATGTTCGTTCCTAATATTTCATTTTAACAGAATACTAATACCAACCAACTAAAGTCATAAGTGAAGGTCATTTGAAGCCCTTCAGTCATATAAAGCCGTCCATCTTGAACGTCGGACTAGCAATCTGGTTTCGGAAAAATTACTTTGTTGTGATTATGGCCCTAAGTTTCGGAAAAAGTCTGTAGTATTCATAGCACTACAAGGGAGAATAGAGGGCTTCACAAGTAAGGCGATAAAGCCACTAAGATGTAAGGGGGGGTTACCGAGTGTGAAAGAATCTGAGAAAAAACATTATTAAAGAATGAGTCCGATAAAAGGAATCGTAAGATAACGATTGACATTGCATTTAAATTTTTAAAGGTCAAAGTTCAGTGAAAATCAAGAAGCCGGGAGAGACGTGTGTGAGAGAAGAAACAGCATTTGTCTGAAATCATTAATGCCGTTAATTGGCCACTCCGACCTGATGTAATGGTTAGCAAGCTTGTCTCATAAGATCAATTACCACTGAATAGTGAGTTCGATCCTCACTAGGTGCCCCATACTTTCGGCCTTGTCCCGCATCTAAGCTACGTTTAGAAATTCACCATTACTGCCGTTAATTTTTTGAAAATAAAACCTCATCATCCCTTTTTTCTCGAAATATTAGCTTAGAAATCTTCTATATAAGAAAAAGTCAATATGTCTTAAATGCATATAAAAGTCATATAAGTGTTAAATGCAGAAAAAGTCAATAAGCCCCATTTCAGAAAATAAGCAGTAACATAAAAAGAAAAAATGCGTATTTAATATTTTAAAAAAATTGCAGTGGGATAATGCGTCTAGATATTTTATGAGAAAATCAGAGAAAAAATACAGAATAAGAAATCTTTAAAACTGATTTAATTCCTACACAACATTTGATTACCCCCCCCCAACGAAACGATTTATTATTTTGTGGCGCCGTGTCCAGTTTTAAAACTCGACAGTGGGAATAAATGAATTCTCAGATTTCACGACAGAAAAAAAAGGCTTCAATTTGCTGTGAACTCTTGTGCAAGTATATTTTTTTTAATTACTTTCGTTTACAGTCATATCATCTTGAAACAACGGTCCTCGAACATAATCAGCCTCGAGCTTGGTCGGTACCTAGATTGGTGACTGCTTGGGATTACATGGTACTGTAAACTTCGATGTGCAGGTGGTGTAATGGCTAGAAGTGGATATTCCAGTCGGGTTCATTATATTCATTTAAGTGCAAATACCCTTGCACGTACCTTCTTCGCTCAGCTATGAGTTAATTAGACCTTTATCAGTAAATATGATTATTATCTCCCAAATAAATCTTACACTCTAAAAATATTTCCTGGCTTTAAATAACCTGCAAAGGGTTGATAAGCCATAAAATAATTTCATCTAGATTACTTTCATTACAATTGTTTATACTTGTAGGAAATAAGAAATATCTATTTATTATCCGAAAGAAACAACTGACAGTGGACACAATAACTTTCACCATAGGGAATCGGATTTGAGAATGTATTTAAAAAAAATTAATAACTCCGTCTTCAGGAGCAGCAAGATTTATAACCCTAAACAGACTAATTAATATATATATATATATATATATATATATATAGATAATTAGACTCGTTTCGAAAAACCCTCGAATTTTTGATTTGCTAATCAAATCAATCTCGGGGGAAAAAAAGGTTTTAAAAAAAGAAAGAGCTACAAACATGGACTTCTGCCGACAAAAAATCGCACAGATGCAGGTCTGAAGCCCAAAAAAAAACCCTGATACGAGTAACAACTAACTAACAAAAAAGAGCTCAATACAACCGTAGAGCAGACCTAGATACACCTAATGAGCCAGACAAACCTACCTAGGTTTCACCTAAAATCGTCAGGGGAGTTTCGATGATATATATATATATAAAATGTATACATATAGTAACTTGGGACGCGTTATTTAAAAATTTAAACTGATGACATAACAAAAAGTCTTTGAAAATGTCTCGTGTTAGCCGAAAATGTTTAAGCATAGGAGGATATATTAAGAAATAGGCACCGGAAAATCATAAAAATGATTAGAAACATCGCAAAAGAAAATTAAAAAAAATAATAATAATCAAAATGAAGTGGATGTGTTTCCTTAAATAGAGTAAAAGAAGCCTTGCTTAATGTGAATAATTAGTGACCGAGCGGGAAAGCATATTGGTTGAAATGATAGTTTAACCCCCCACACTACCAATCGGGACGCGTATTCGATCCAGGCCGGAGGGCACATTTTTTTTCATTTAAATTTCTCGAAAACGAATACAAATAGATGTATTACGCACAGTTTAATAAGTAACAATGTGCAGCGTATTTTAAACAAAACGTATTCGCTATAATCAAATTTGAAGTAGGACATGTTTCTGATTGAAAGTAAAATTGGTTTGTAATGAGGCGACATATTCTTTAATTTTGTCCGTTTATAATCAGTGGGTGATTTTTGACTCTTTAATGTCTTTGTAAAAATTTAAAGCATTTAGTGATGGGTATATTTGCATATATGGATTTTATATCTAAGATAGTTTTTTTTTATTTGTAAGTATATAAAAAGAAGAGTAAATACTTCTTCAAACCCTCATAAATGAGAAATTGCTGGCTAAATATACCAAACATATAAACACATACACACATCTCTCTCTCTCTATATATATATATATATATATATATATATATATATATATATATATATATATATATATATATACAGGTAAGATGAGAACGAATAGAGTACAATTCCAACGTTTGTAACATTTAATTTTAAAAAAGGGCTCAATACAAAATATTATATTACATCGAAAACCATGTCAAAATCGCTACACAATTGCAGTCGTGTTTCCATGCATAACAAATACATCTCATCAGGAGATTGTAAATTACTGGCGAGTGAACGATTTCTTTAGATTTAAAAGTAAAATGCGACCTAATTTACAAAAAAAAGAAAAAAGTGGGGGTAGGTCATATTTGATTGGTTGATCTGAGTAAAGATCACAAATCTTATAAACCCCCACTACACTTTCCGCAGAAATAACTCCGCATTTCAATGGTTTAGATAGATCTAATTTATTAGAAATTATATCTATTTTAAAATACATTACATAAAATAAAGCGTTAATTAAAGACGTTAACTTAAACTTTAAATTTATTTTTTTATTAAATACAATCTTATTTGAAATGCCTTATATATATATATATACATACATACATATATATATATATATATATATATATATATATATATATATATATATATATATATATATATATATAGAAAAAGTTTCAAATTAAAAATTATAATGTTTTATTTTATGAAAGTATTTATTTATGTGGTCACATCTCTAGTTACAAAGGAATTTGGTTTACAAATTTATGTTTCTAGGTAGGTTTGTCTGTTTAGGTGAAACCTAGGTAGGTTTGTCTGGCTCACTAGGTGTATCTATCTATCTATATATCTATATATATCTATCTATCTATATATATATATATATATATATATATATATATATATATATACACACAGGGTGTCCATAAAGTTCGTGTGCACTTTAAAAATTTATAACTTTATTTGCATTTCCGATAGAAATAATCTGTAAAAAATGTTATAAAGTTTAATGTACCTAGTTTTAAGTATAGCTAAAATAACTGATGTGATTTCATGCATTACTGTAAATCAGTTGGCAAATCTTTTCCATGAACTGCAAAATCGTATTACCCTTTGTATTGCTAATGATGGAGGACATGTGGAAACTTAAATAAAAATTCAATAAAACCTTAAAAAATATAGATTTACTTCTTTCTAATCCCTTTTACAAATTATTTCTATCGCAAATACAAATAAAGTTAAAAATTTTTTAAAGTGCACACGAACTTTATGGACACCCTGACTCAGCTTGATACCAATGAGAATTATCCGAGTCTATATTTCCGTTGAATGGTACAACCACAATATATACGGCCCGGTTGGGCACCTCGAGGCGGTGTAATGGTTAGCGGGCTTGTCTCGCTAGAACGAATTACGACTGAGTAGTGAGTTCGATCCTCACTGGGTGGCCCTACTTTCGGCCTTGTGCCACATCTAAACTATGCTTGGAAAATCACTATATGTTGAAACCTGGGTAATAGAAACGATCTCAGATTGCCGAAAAACAAAAAATAAATTTATTGAGTGACAGAATGTCCACATTGGAGGTATCAAAGGAGCTTCATATAGATCATCGGGCGATAAAGAGGGCAGTTGAAAATATAACCAAATTGAGAACTAGAAACAAGGGAAAAGGCTTTGAGAATTTGTCTCCTCTAAGGGGGCGTAAACTAAAGTGAGTTATCGCCGAGTTGAAGTTGATATGATTTGCATAATAATTTCAGACGGACTCTATATATAGTTCGAGTCCCGATTAAGACTGCCTTTCGTTTACACAAATATTCTTGGGAAAGACATAAGGATATTTCTTCCCTTTTACAGTCATTTCAGCGGCCATTTTGACGAGATTTCATCTCGCTGGTATGTCACAACAGTTGACAGAGGAAAACTGGGTAGATGAACATTTGATTTGTTTTGTTTTACGGCACATGAACACTTGAATGGGTTATTTAATGCCGACAAGATTTTTATTGTTGGTAATTTTTTTTTCAAAAATGTATTGCTGGTAATATTTTTTAAATGTATTGCTGGTAACATTTTTTTTTTTTAAATGTATTGCTGGTAATATTTTTTTTTCAAAAATGTATTGCTGGTAAAATGTTTCCAAAAAGATATTGCTGGTATTTTTATACTTTCATAATGTTTTGACCTCCTTTTGAGGGGTTAACTATTTTTTTATCGATTCTTTTAGCATAAATCAATGCTAAACATTTGAGGCAATCCTTATTCGGCGATTTTCGAATCAAAGCCAATAAAAAAATTGCACTCTTTAAAAGGCATAAATTAATGCAGTAGATGAGGGAAAAAAAGAAAAAAGAAAAGTATTCAACATATTGATTGATTATCGTAACAGAGGCGAATCAAATAACATATCTCGCGAGAACAGGCTTGAATACGAGTTAAATATAACTAGCAATCGTTTTGCAGGTACTGAATCATTATTAAAGGACGGACGGACGCTATTTACTATTTTACGCGCGAACGGATTGCAGTCAAACGAGACAAGACGAGACAAGTTTCAAAGCACAGAGTAAAAATAAATAAATAAATAAAAGCTGGTGGTATTTACTTGGGATAAATTATTTTTTATTTCTTTAATTTCTCATTTTCGTTTCTTTGAAGAAAGCAGAGAATACACTCTGTCTCAGTTTCATTAAAAGCTGCTTTCTTATTTTTTTTCTTTACTTGAAGAAGGAAAGGCATATTTCAATATGGCAAATAGATTGTTTTATGGCAAACGAGAGTAATATTTTCCGAGTCCTTAAAATGGATTCGTGTCTTGTTTAGCCTTTGCTTTATTAAATACTATAGCTTTATTGCTCATAATTTATTGTATAGTATGTTTGCGCAAACCAATTTATTAAATATGGCGGATTTGGAGACAGTTAAACACACACACACACACACACACACACACACACACACACACACACACACACACACACACACAGGTGACCTCGCACACCATACTCTAGGTATACCAAATTTTTGTTCGTAAAATTATTATTGAATGTGAAAAAAAATGGATTTTAAAAATTTGACAAATTTCTATGATTTTCTTTGAATATTTATTTGTATTTTACGATGTGAAGTTTTAAAAACATCTAGATATTTGTCAACTGCCATTTTAGTATGTAAGGATGTAATGCCGAAGCTTGCCATGACATCATTCTACATCATCTACATTATGGTCCTCAATATCTGTCTATATCTCTGAGATGATGTATTATGATTCCTTACATTATTTACATTATTCGGACTGTTATCCTCATCTTCATTGCCATATGCACAACATTTCGGCCATTGTACGCCCCGGCCTTCAATATCTGTCTATATCTCTGAGATGAGGTATTATGATTACTTACATTATTTACGCTATTCGGACTGTTATCCTCATCTTTATTGCCATATTCACAAGGTTTCGACCTCTATATGTCTGAGATGAGGTATTATGATTACTTACATTATTTACGCTATTCGGACTGTTATCCTCATCTTTATTGCCATATTCACAACGTTTCGTCCGTTTTACGATTCGACCATCTTCAGGTGATTGGAATTTCGAACCGAACCCTTTATTTCGTCCACTGGTTGCTGAGACATTAGGTTTATAAGTTCCAGAAATTCATGCACAGATGTCGTCAAGGTCACATGGCCCCCAGTGGATAAAGATGTTGGTTAGATCCAGTGACTAGATATATCCAAAGAGTTGTGAGTTCAATACCAGGCCACAGCATTGGTGAACCAAAAGTAAAGTTAAATAGGCTTTCCGGAAGAGATATGGGACGTGGAACTAGAAAATCTACCCCGGTGGACGAAGTAAAGCGTTCGGTTCGAAGAAGGTCGGAGCGTACAACGGCCGAAACGTTGTGAATATGGCAATGAGAATAACTCTTTGAATAATGTAAATCATACATGCAACTATGGTTCTCATTTTTGTTGTTGCTATCACAATGTTTTGGCCGTTGTGCTCTCCGGCCTTCCTCAAGTGTTTATCGATTTGGGTTACTTACAGGAAATTCCGAACTGAAACATTTATTTATGCACCTCCCCTTACTGATTGGGCACATATATTGTTGTTGTTGTGGTGGTGGTGGTGTTTTTTTTTTGTTTGTTTGTTTGTTTGTTTTGCCATTTCTCCCAAACCCTGCCACATCATCCATTCGCTCAAACTCGCCAGCTATGTCGTGCGTTACTTTCCCTTTGGGCCTCTTACCCTTAATCTGTCATATGAGTATCAAAATTTTCAAGCCCTCTTTCCTCATTTTGTGTCTTAGAAATTTCAACAGTCTCTTCCTGATGTTAAGCTTACGTGTCCTTTTTGTTACCATTGTCTCTTCGGCGTTGCTCACATGTTCGGCCCATTGTATTCCTAGCATCCTTCTGTAGAACCACACTTTACTTCAAGTCATTTCTTCGTCTCTGATGAGGTTGTCCAGCATTCACTGCCATATAGTAGTACTGATACTACATCAGTTCTCTTTTTTGTTTTTAGAGATATTTTTCTGTTTCTTAATACTTTGATCAGCTTTTGGAAGGTATCTTTCCCTATCCCAATGTGATTTCGGATTACCTTGTTACATGTTAATACGCTCCCAAGATATCTAAATTGTTTGAATTCGGTATCTTCAATTTGTAATTTTGTTGGACTGTTCTTTTTGCTGACAACCATGCATTCAGTCTTCTTGCAATTAGTCCTTTAGTCTCGCTTTCTTTCACTATATTTTACAGGAGTTCTTGCAGTTTCCTTTTTGTGTCTCCTATCAACACTGTGTGATTTGCATGTCATGTTAAAACTTTAGCAACCAATAATGAATCCTGGTAGACTTCCTAATTCTCTCAGAATGAGCTCGTTGTATCAGATAAGTTCTGGCGAGAAAAGGCATCTTTGTCTTTCATCCCTTTTCATTTTTGCATATTTACTGAACTCATTTTCTATATGTATGCCGACGGTTTGCTGCCAATATAGGTTCTGGATTATTCTAATATCCTTCTTAAATATGTCAAGGTTAACGAGCAGTTCAAACAGTTCTTTGCGACGTACTTTATCAAATGCTTCTGGATAATCTATAAAACATAGGTAGGTATATATCCTTTTGCATTGCTCTTTCTGAGTTAATTCTGAGGGTAAGTATATCATTAGGCAGTCATTTACACATCACCACAATAACGATATTTCTAGTAGGTACACGTATTTGAGTTGCTATCCCCGCTTTTTAGTTTATTAAACAGTCAATCAGTCATGTGCCATGCGCAATATACGCTTTCGATACATGACTGACGTGGCAGATTTTTTCCCGCAGTAGGTTGGCATTTCTTTCTGCAGTTGAACAGTTGCCATCAAAGGCTACAGAACCCGGTCTGTCCTGCTATTTGCCCATAGAAATTTGAGAAATTTGGAACTCAAGATTTGACTATTGAAGATGAAATGAGACCAAGATCTCTATTAAAAAGAACAGGACATAAATCTCAAGAGAGAGGAGGAGAAAGAGGTTCTAGAAGAAGTTCAAGAAAAAACAAAGACATTAAAAAATTTCTTCGGTTCAGGGAGGTGTTGTGGATTGGTAAATATGATTGTACCTATTTGCATATGTCATGTAGAAGAGTTATAAAGTTTATAGCAAAGTAAGAGACAGACAGAAGTTGACTAGTGATCAAGTGTTGTAGAACAACACAACACGACAATATGGCGTCGCTGATGGCGTCGCTTGGATGAACCAGAATTTGTTGAGACTTGTATCCGGTGTTTTGAAGCCCAGACTGGGGCAGAAGATAAAATGAGACCAAGATCTCCATTAAAAAGAACAGGACATAAACCTCAAGGGGATAGGAGGAAAGATGGAGAAGAATTTCGAGAGCAACTAAAGATATTAAAGCTCTTCTGTTCAGGGAGGTGTAGTGGACTGGTAAATAGAATCATATATATTTGGATATATTAAGTAGAAGAAAAATAAAGTGTATAGTAAAGAAAGAGACAGGCAGAAGTTGATTACTGATCACTTGTCGTAGAACAACGCAACACAACAATATGGCGTCGCTGATAGGATGTTTAAGTCGCTTGGATGAACTAGAATTTGTTGAAACTTGGATCAAGTGTTTTGAAGCCCAGACTGGGGCTAAAATTTGAAAGACAATAAGGCAAGAGGGGCAGAAGATAAAATGAGACCAAGATCTCCATTAAAAAGAACAGGACATAAACCTCAAGGGGATAGGAGGAAAGATGGAGAAGAATTTCGAGAACACCCGAAGGTATTGAAACACTTCGGTTCAGGACGGTGTAGTGGATTGGTAAATAGGTTTGTAACTATTTGCATATGTTAAGTAAAAGAAATATAAAGGTTACAGTAAACTAGGAGACAGGCAGAAGATGAGTATTGATCACTTGTCTAGAATAACGCAATACAACAGAATATTAATTCGGAAAGTAAAGAAAAAACACAAATGTAGATAAACTGTTAAACATCCAAAAATGGATTCAACAGAAAACAAAAAAAGGGGGTGAGATAAAAAAAGAAACCGAAACGAAAAAGTAAGGGACGGATAAAGAAAATTAAATATGGTGGACGCCGATCATCAACCAGCGGTAAAAAGTTTGCTAAACAGTTTATAACCGTTTTTATGTTTACTCAATTGTATGAGAAATTACCGCGGCGTAACACCCGGTCACCTATAAAAAACAAAATGGATCGAAACAGAATCTATTCGGAAATATTCATGGCATGCTTCTTTTGTACATACGTGTCCTCTATCTTGTTTAGTTGGACTGACTCTTACAATTCTCATCCCTTTCACTAGACTTTCCTTTTACGTTCTTCTTTGATATTTGTTCTCGTTTTTATCGCTTTTATAGGATCTCGTCTTAGATATCGCGCATAATCTCGTTCTCGTTCACATATCTGAACAAAAGAAAAGAAATCGAAGAACAATTGTCAATCTCCCAATTAAATCCCTTATTCACAATTTGTTTTGAATCCTGAGACAGGAGCATGTGTGAAATATCTCCGAGTCCATTAAACGAATTTGCAACCGGTTGATCATAAAAGTAACAGTCGAGTGGGATGACGACAAGGATAAAGAGAAAAGATGACAGACAAGTAGTCAAGTCTATTAGCTTGAACGAACCAGAAGAACAAACGTCAACGGAAATTTAAAATTGATTCTTTCACCTTCGAATCATCAGTCATATAGGGATCATAAACTCACTCTTCGCTTTAATTTCTTTTATTGGAAACGGTGTGAGTCGCTTCACTTTGGAATCATATGCGATTATGTAACATTATGTGCATTTACTAAAGGAAAATACAGTTTAAGGATCAGGGAGATAAAGAAAAGATCCCAAGGAAATAAAGAAAAGATCTCAGGGAAATAATGAAAAGATCCCAGTGAAATAAAGAAAAAATACCAAGGAAATAAAGAAAAGATCTCGGGGAGATAAAGAAAAGATCTCATGGAAATAAAGAAAAGATCCCAAGGAAATAAAGAAAAGATCTCAGGGAAATAATGAAAAGATCCCAAAGAAAATAAAGAAAAGATCTCATGGAAATAAAGAAAAGATCTCAGAAAAGATCTCTTAACTAATAAACAGCTGGAAATATATCGTATTTCCTAAATAGGATATATATATATATATATTTTAATTTTGGCGGGTTTGAGTGCCTTTTCATTCGACCGTGAATTAATGAATTATCAATTAGCGAGAGGGTGTGAAATTACTTATAAAAAAAGGAATTTTTCCTTTCAAAATTTTTAAGTGACAATTTTTGTTTCTTTGCGAACACAGGCGGCCAGAAATTGCCAGGTAGTGGCGAGAAAAAAAAAAGAATGAAGTCATTCTCTCACCCACTTCCTCTACTGACGAGGGGCCAGTAAAATGTTCCGAATAAGGATAGCAAAATTAGACAATAAAGACTGTTGTTGATTCCGTGATGAAATTCGGTCTCCAATGAATGACAAACGCAGGAATTAAATATAAGAAATTAAATGTATTTACACAATAATACAAAGGGTAATACTGTTAGTAAATCCAGGAACGCGGTTAGTAGCAATAACATATAGATATATACAGTCTCGAAGTAGGACTTCCTTAGAGTCTACGTACTTGTAACTGACTTCTACAAGCGATTACCTCTCACTATTACTCTACCTCCAACTCAATCACAATCTCAGTCTCAGTCTCCTCACTATCTGACTACTCTGACTGACTCTGGGTATTTAACGGCAGCAGTCCAAGTAACACTTTGGTCGAGTCCACTTATATGAAAAAGGGGAGGACCCCATAACAAAGACCATATGAGCAGGCTCTCAACGTTCTATCACAGTAAACTCTTCACAACTTAATTTGGCTTTCATTCTGATAAGGATTGTAATGATGGCATATATGTAATCAAACAAAAACCAGGAAATACCATAACTCACAAATATAAAAAGTGTATACCTTCTCACTTGCAGCATATGGCCACATCAATAGAGACTTTTTCTTCTCATCTGTTAGAAACCCCCTTCCAAGATCAGAATCAACTAAATGCATCTAAAAAAAGAACTTTATCAGCTTTATTCGAAGCTTCTTGTTGTTGTTCTTCTAAGTGTCGTGTCCCTTCAGGACGTTGGCCGTCATAGCTCTCCACATTTTCCTGTTCTTTGTAGCTCTTTTGTTTTTTTTTATCTCTCCTAAACCTTGTCCCGCCATCCATTTACTAAAGCTCGTTAGATATGTTATGCTGTGTTCCTTTTCCCTTCTTGCCTTCAGTATGTCCTGTGGGTGTCAAACTTTCCAAGCCCTCTTTCTTCATTATGTGTGCTAGAAATTTCAACTGTCTCTTCCTGATGTTAAGTATGAGTGTGTTTTGTTTTCATTTTCTCTAAAACTTCATCGTTGTTAACATGTTCGGTCTATGGTATCCTCAGCATCCTTCTGTAGAATTTTATTTCTCTTGCTTCAAGTCTCTTCTTCATCTATGAAGAGATTGTCATGGATTCACTGCCATATAAAAGAATTGATATTGTTCAGTGCGATTTTCTTACTTTCTTTTTTTTCTGTTTCTTAATACTTTGCTTAGCTTTTGGAAGGCATCTTTTGCTATCCCAATACACATTCGGATTTCAGTGTCGGACTCTCCGTCCTCTCCGGATATTTAAATTTATTGTACTTGAAATTTGCTATAGAACTGAATAATTATAACTACCCATGGAACTGGTCACCGAGGTTACTGAATTACGAAATTAGCGTCGATTTCAAAATGATAGCAAAGACAGCGACGAGCAAAAAAAAAAAAAAATGACGTCATGTCAAATACATGACAGATTGAAGGACAAAAAAAAATGAAGAAAAGGAGGAGAATAGAAAAATGGAAGGATAAGGAGTAAAAAAAGAAAGAAAAGAAAAATGTAATAAAAAAGAAAAGAAGAAATTAAAAATAGAAAAGGAGGAGGAAGAGAAATAATTACACACACTTTAAAAATTCTTGAGTGTTTATTTCTTTGAAGAGTACGCAGAAAGATTTATTTTGATTTATTTTGAATCGTGACAAGGTTAGGTTTATCTATAAGTGACAATTCGTGATGTAAATAAAATTTCATGACTTGGTTCAAACAAAACATTATGACTTGCTGGACACGGAGGTGACAGTTTTACAATTTTTATGGCGTAATTAATAAGGATTATATTTTTAGAAGAACATTTAGAAATAAATAAATAAGGAGTCATAAAATAATTTATTTTTCGAACAGTCTTCAGAAGTGAAAGAAATTCAAAGTTTTAAATGAAGTCATTATCTATTTATAGCTATTTATGAGTCATTCTTCGTCTATGTGCTGTGTTCATCCAGGACATGGGCGATCATGTCTCATTTTCCTGTCCTCCATAGCCCTTAGTAAATTTTACTATATCACATAATCCCTGTTCTACCATACATTAGATAGGTTATGAGTAGCTACCAGCAGCTTTTTTCTGTCTTTCTGGGCTTCCATATATCATGTAAATGTCAAAGTTTTCCAAGTCCTCTTTCCTCATTATGTGCCCCAGAACTTTCAACTGCCTCTTTCTGATGTTAGTGTCTTTTTTTTTTGCTATTGGTTTCTCTAAAAAGCCGCCGTTGCTTACGTGTTCAGTCCGTGGTATTCTCAGCATCCCCCTCTAGAACCATGTTTCTGTTACTTAGTCTCTTTTTTTTTATTATCTGTGATGAGATTGTCAAGCATTCACTGCCATATAGGAGGACCGTTATCAAATAACAGTTAAGTAATTATTACTTTGTTTCCAATTAAATTTTCTTGTTTCTTAATACTTTGCTTAACTTTTGGAAGACTTCTTTCACTATCCCAAATAAGCCACCGGATCTTTCTTTTGCTGATAGTCACAAGAAATAAAAGTAATGGACATGATTAGTCACAGAACTAATATAACAATTTAGTTCAGTGATTCTAAACCCTTTTTTTTTTTATCTCTGGACCATAGGAAAAAAAGACAATAGGAAAACTGTATCATTTTCAGACGTGTTTCGTCCAATGTGGACTTTTTCAAGGCAAAAACGAAATGTATTTATTTTTAAAAAAAATGGACGAAACGCGTCGGTTAATAATACAGTTTTCCTATTGTCTTTTACATTTATAAATATTGTCTTTTTCTACAGGTTAACTCTACCATATATATATATATATATATATAAAGACTGTTCCAATAACTTGGACCGATTTTAAACTTAATTCACGTTTAAAATCAGTCCAAGTTATTGGAACACCCTTTATATATATTGTATAATAGAAATAGTAGATGTATATACTGTCTTTTTATATAATCCTTATATAATTTGTATATTAATTTAATTTCATTTTTAATAATTTATTTTTAAGCATTTTATATTAATTATATTAATTTAATAATAATTTATTTTATTAATATTTAAAATTAATATTATTCTTTATTACTAATATATTACATTAATTTACCTAATAAATTATAATCTTTATATAATTTTTCTTTACATATATAATCCTTCTTGTATATATCTTTCTCAGTTTTTATTTAACTTTTACAATCAAAACATCCGGTATAGCAAAAGGTACGATAACATCTATCACTTGATCTTGTTTTCTGCTAGTTTTAGAGTTGTTTTTCTATTTTTAGTATTTTAATATGGCGTAAATTACTGTAGAATGTCCAATTCTCAGTTGTAACAACCGTTCCGAAGTGAAATTGCTTTATGAACCACTAAAATATTACCGTGGATCCCCAATTTGTTATTTTTTGTGTGGACCCACGTTACATGGGTCCCCGGGGTCCACATGGACTCCGGTTGAGAACGACTGATTTAGTTGAACATAAGCTCATGTATTGAGTATAAGAACGACTTGGTTAACTAGGGTTGCCAACTCTCTAAAATGAAAATGTGGAAGGGAGCAGAGGGTGGTTAGAGGTAGCGCTACGGACCCTTTGGACAGGCTTCCAATTATCGGTTTTGCGGTCTCTCAAGGATAGGTTCCTAACCAGACGTCCAAAGACTTATAGAAATGAATTAAATCAATTTGGTATTTTTGAGTGATATGAACGATGAAAGAGAGAGAAAAGAGATAGAGAGAGGAGAGAGATAGAGAGAAAGGAAAAAGCGACAAAAAGATAGCAAAAGAGGAGTGAATAGAAGAGGAGGAAGAGATAGAGAGATAGATAGAAAGAAAGAGCGAGAGAGAGAGAGAGAGAGAGAGAGAGAGAGGAGAGCAGACAGGCAAGATTTCGTACGTATTCCAGCTCTTCGTGTTTATTAAAGAGATCAGAAATACCAAAGTCAACCAAGCACAACAACTTAATATCTGGGAAATGTTCTAACAGAAGACGGAAGTGCGACACTGAAATCCGAAGGCGCATTGGGATAGCCAAAGATGCATTCCAAATGCTAAGCAGAGTATTAAGAGACAGGAAAAACTGTGTTAGAAACAAAGAAAAGAGTACTGAACTGTTATGTGATATCAGTCCTCCTCTATGACGGTGAATGTGAGCAACGATAGAGTTTTAGAGAAAATAGAAACAAAAAGAAAACTTATGCTTAACATCAGGAAGAGACAGTTGAAATTTCTGGGGCACATAATGAGGAAAGAGGGTTTGGAAAATCTGATACTCACAAGACAGATTGAGAGAAAGATGGACAGAGGAAGATAACGCATATACTGAATGAGCTTGAGTAAATGGATTGTGAAAGCGGTTTTATGAGAAATAACGAAAATCAAAATTTATTAAAGGCTACAAAGGGCAGGAAATTGTGCAGAGCCGTGAGTGCTCAAGTACTGAAGGGATACGGCACAAGAAGAAGAAGAAGAAGAAGAAGAAGAAGAAGAAAGAGATCTTTAAATAGCAAAAAGGCAAAATTTACGATCCTTAAAATGCGGGGCAAAATCGTGTCTCGCATCAGTTAATATGGCGCACGTTCTTCAATACGAGGCAAACCGCCATCTTGAGAGACGGTTGGGATCCTTAGTTAAGCAATATGCCTGAGTTACGTATATCTTGCATTTTAAAAAAAAATTCCCATAACTCATCATAGATTTAGGAGTAAATAATAAATATGGTAAGTAGTTGAATTCGTGTAAATTCCAAGGAGGTTGATCATTAATATTATCCATTAAATCATGTTTCCGCTCTGCTTTCATCCTTTGCCTGTATCTTCTCATTCCCTCCCTTATCCCTTCCAATCTTTGTGTCCACTGTTGGCTAGATCTGTGGTGATGTTGACAACTAATATTATCCATTAAATCATGCTTCTGCCCTTCTCTCATCCTTTACATGTATCTACATTTTTCTCTCCCTTACACTTAAAATCTTGTTGCCTATTCACATTTTTACCTGCTATACAAATATGGAGTAGTTTGAAAAGCGAGAAAAGAATAAAGTAAGTAGAAATATTATCTGTTACGTACATTCTTTTATCTTTTGTTTGATCTATCTTTTTATGAAAAATAATTGCATCATTATTTTTATGCTTTCTGTTTTTTTTTTGTTTTTTTTATAAAGAATAAATGTCAATGACAAGTGTATAATGTCAGTTTTCAAGATATTCCCATTGACATTTAAAATAACACCGGAAATTATTTCAGGCAAATGACAATCAATTTTGGGCGCGTTATTGTGGTGAGGCGGATCAGAAAACTGAACCTGCAATTTATTAGTACTGAGATCGATTGTCACTGGATGCTTGAAACTTGTGGCCATTGAACAAAAATTCAGTAACTGTCTATATCTCTGAGATGAGGCATTATAATTACTTACATTATTTACATTATTCGGACTGTTATCCTCATCTTCATTGCCAGATTCACAACGTTTCGGACGTTGTACGCCCCGGCCTTCAATATCTCTCTAAATCTCTGAGATGAGGTATTATGATTACTTGCATTATTAAAATTATTCGGACTGCTATCCTCATCTTTGCCTGATTCAAAACGTTTCGGTCGTTGTACGCTCCGGCTTTCAATATCTGTCTATATCTCTGAGATGAGGCATTATGATAACTTACATTATTTACACTATTCGGACTGTTATCCTCATCTTCATTGCCATATTCATAACATTTCGGCCGTTGTACGCTCCGGCCTTCTTCAGGTGATTGGGATTTCGAACCGAACCCTTTATTTCGTCCACAGGAGGTAGATTGTTCTAGTTCCACGTGCCATGCCCCTTCCGGTTGTCTCAGTTATTTCCCTTTAACTTAACACTCCCAGTTTTGGTTCACCACTGCTGTGGTCTGATATTGAACTAACAATTGTTTGGGCCTAGTCATTGGATTTAATCAAAGTCTGGCACGAGATGTACAGCATTTTATTATTGCCGTCAAAACGGACATTTTTTTTAAAAAAGAAAGATTGAATTCAGTCATATACAAAAATAGAAAGTGGTGGAAGACAAGGATGTATCTTCTCCCCGGAATTATTCAACCTTATACGGTGGAGCGATTGTGAGAAAATTAGAAGTCCTACTGAAATTCATTGTTGGTGGCTACCATCTTAACAAAATAACATATGCAGATGACACAGTATTGATAGCAGACATAGAAAGGAAACTAAAAAAAAAACACATACAGAAAGTAGTGAAGGAAAGCGAGAAGAAAGGACTAAGCATCAATTGCAAGAAGACAGAATTAGCAAAAAAGAACAGCCCAACATGCAAATTACAAATTGGAGATACCAAAATCAAACAAGTACAACAATTTAAATATCCGGGAAGCGTTTTAACAGAGGACGGAAAAATACAACACTGAAATCCGAAGGCGCACTGGGATAGCGAAAGATGCCTTCCAAAAGCTAAGCAAAGTATTAAGATACACGAAAAAACAAAGAAGAGTACTGAATTGTCCGTAATATCTACCCTCTTATATGGCAGGGTGTGCTGGACAATCTCCTCGCAGATATAGAAGAGACTTGAGGCCACAGATATGTGGTTCTACAGAAGGATGCGGAGAATACTATAGACTGAACATGTGAGCAACCACGAACTTTTATAGAAAATGGAAACAAAGCGAGTCTTTATACTTAGAAACAGGAAGAGGCAGTTGAAATTTCTAGGGCACATGATGAGGAAAGTGGGCTTGGAAAGTTTGATACTCACAAGACAGATTAAGGGTAAGAGGGCCAGAAGAAAGTAACACATGGCATAGTTGTCGATCTTGAGCGAATGAATAACAGAACAGGGTTTAGGAGTGATAACAAAAAGACAAAATTTATTCTGAGCTACAAACGACAGGAAATTGTGGAGCGCTATCATCGTCAACGTCATGAGCAGACACGACACAAAGAAGAAGAAGAAGAAGAAGAAGAAGAAGAAGAAGAAATGAGTTCATTGTACAAAAACTCGGTCATGGTTAGCAAAAAACAACTCTTAATCAACTTTTTATTATTTTCTCACAAAATTTGATTGCTCTATTTTCCGAAAAGTAGAAAATTTCATTATTGCAACCAAAACGAACATTTTTAAAAAAAAATATGTGTTAAAAAACGAAAAGGAAGAAGAAAGAAAAAATATAATCTATGTTAAATCTAAAAAAATTAAATATAAAAAGATAAAAGCTATCCAGTTATTGTCCCCGACTCAAAAGAGTTCTGTCAAGGCATAAGAAAGTTGTGTACATCGATCAAAATTGGGATTGTCTTTGAGATTCTCCCTTTCTATTGTAATAGTTGGGCACACCTTTCTGAATCCTTGAAGAGTGAGGCTACGCTAACCGACCATTTTTAAAATATATCTCTTTACGACAATTATATATATATAGACATTTTTTTATGTTTATACATTCTTTTTATAGATACAAATATTTAAGTAAATGTTATGTTTATAATAAACAGTATTAAACAACATTTACCGGACTGAATGTCCGAGAAATTGCCATAGAAAATATTCGTCCTCCGACAGGAATCGAACCTGTATCCTACACGGAACCGTCATATAGCCTGGCGTGCTTGTAACCGATTTGGCCACAGAGGAGCGTTCGGTTAGCATGGTCGAATTTACTGCCTTTAAACTTCAATCTTCCATGATTCTCTCACGTACATTCATATCTGCTCATGGCGTATCACAATGTAAACAAATGACGTCACACATTTGGACAAAGTCCGACAATTATTTTAAGACATTTTTTTATGTTTATACATTCTTATTTCTTCCTTTAAAGGCACGTCAGACTATATGACGGTACCGTATAGGATACAGGTTCGATTCCTGTCAGAGGACGAATATTTTCTATGAAAATTTCTCGGACATTCAGGCCGGTAAATGTTGTTTAATACTGTTTATTATAAACAGAGCATTTACTTAAATATTTGTATCTATAAAAAGAATGTTTAAACATAAAACAATGTCTTAAAATAATTATCAAACTTTGACCATTTCATAATGCGTGACGTCATTTGTTTACATTTGATACGCCATGAGCAGATATGAATGTACGTGAGAGATTCACGGAAGATTGAAGTTTAAAAACAGTAAAATACCTTGCTAATCGAACGATTCTCCGTGGCTCGATCGGCTAAGGCACGTCAGGCTAAATGACGGTTCGATTCCTGTCGGAGGACGAATATGTTCCTATGAAAATTTCTCAGAAATTCAGGCCGGTAAATGTTGTTTAATACTGTTTATTATAAACATAGCATTTACTTAAATATTTATATCTATAAAAAGAATGTATAAACATAAAATGTCTTAAAATAATTGTTGGACTTTGTCCATTTCATAATATATATATATATATATCACAGAGGATGTCTGTCTGTTTCTGTTGTACCTTTTCAATCGAGATACATTCAACCGATTTTGACCAAACTTGGCTTATACATTGTACAATGTAAGAGATAGGTTCTTAGCGTAAAAAAATCGATAATTTAAGAAAAATCAATAATCGATATAGCCAATGAAAAATCGGTAGATTCATCTTTTCCCCGATTTCACTCTAACTCGGTATGTAGGTTACTTACATCATGACGAACTGAACGATACCTGATTTTTATTTCTTCACCACTGTATTCAGCGAAAAAACGCGAAAAACGAATAATCGATTTCAACACAAATCAATTTCAAGACAAGTTGATTTCAACACAAATTTTAAACTAAAAACTCCCTCAATTTTCAAGCAATCTAATACAAACTTCACTCAATTGTAGTTGTTTAACAGTCATTTAACTTGATAATTGAGTTCACCATATATTGAAAACCCGCGTAAATAGCGAAACATTGCCATTTTTACAGATTTCTTTCTTATTTTTCATTGATCTTTAAACCAGTTTTCATCAAACTTAACAATTGCTTTATAAATGTATCTTCTTTTACATCCCTGATAGCACACTGACAAATTGAATTTCAAAAACTCCAAAATAATTGTGGTCTGAAGTGGGTCTTCATGCTGTCTCTTTTACCCCTTCATGTCCTCGGCTAACTTCGATTGAATAAATACAGACTACTTCTGTTATATCAGTAACTGCATAATTTGAAAATGTTTGTTATTGAAAGTAATTGAAGAAGATAGACTCTGTTACATCTAAACATGATGCTGTTTTAGCTCCATTCTAATTGAACGCTTTTTCTAATCGACCAGCTGGGTATGGCTGCTAGTATATATCATTTGTTTTTCTTTTTACTCACACTTCATTTCTTCTCCTAGATTTTTGAAAAATATGTTCGTTTTTATTCCAATAATAAAATTCGTACCCGTAAAAAATAATTCAGACAAATTTTCGAGAGATTTCCCCACAGGAAAAATAGTTCAAACGTATATATCCATCTTGTTAATTTCTTGATGTGAGAAAACATTTACGTGTCGTTCATGGCGGATCTACTCTGAAACTAATGAAGCTTAATTTTCAGGAGCCCTGATCCCAGAGGAGCCCATTGAGCAATTGTTTCAAAATTTTGTATCCGATTACCCGTTTGCACTTCTCCCCAATTTTTGGTTCCGATCGGTCAATGTATGATTATTTTAGAGCGTGTAATAGACGGACGGACTAACAGAAGTGACATAATTTTATATGTAGATTTCTATTTGTGTAAGGTATTTATTTGGTTATTAATCCATAAAGATTTACCGTTGCTATTTACTTAACATGCAACTTCGTTTTCTTATTCGGTCTTAGTATTGGTGGAAACTAAAAAAATGTTTCAAATTCTATTCGTGGTCTCAAGGTTAATAAAATATTTTTCCTTACGCTAAATCAGCGTTTCACAACCGGTGAACCTGGGCCACTAGTCCACCCTGAAAGAAAGGTAACCAGGTGTCTAACAAGTTAACAGTTAAATCTTTATTTTTAAAAAGTTAGGCACACCAATCACATAGCTTCTATTTCTAAGTCAAGTCTTTGTCGGTTGATATCTTAAACTGGATACTAAATTCCTTGATCTTTAAGAAAGAGTGGATAATCCTTCATCTTTTGCCCTTTCACCAAAGGATTTAAATCAGTCATTATCGGGTTCTCTGGGAAAAAAATTCAGATTCTTTATGGATACCTTTAAAGAACTATACCGTTAATCTTCTTTGGGAAAGCCAACCATTGAAAGTAATTTTCATCTTTGCCAAAGTACCTCAAGCGGGGGTTTTCACACACGTAGACTTAAATATATAATGTAATATTTTTAAAATAAATGCTTATTTTGGGAGACTTCTTTATTATTTTTAAATTTTCAAATTTCATGACTAATGTTCTCTTATTAAAATTTAAAGTGCACCCCAGAGTTTTAGTTATTCTACAAGTGCGCCCTGAAGTAAAAATGGTTGAGAAACGATGCCCTAAATATTAATCTTGGGTCCCCTACAGTCTTTTATATAAATGTAAAAAAAATGCATATTTTTTTTTTTAGGCCTATAAGACACTTCTGAATAAAGTGTTTCTCTGTTAACGGAAATAAAAAAAATCCTGGCCGCGTAGTATTAAACACGCGATATCAAACATTTGCCACACTTTATTAAATAAATAAGTAGAGTTGTGACACTTTCTGAACGACAGAAATGCGTCTAATGCATCGAAAATAATTAGTGGCCTTCCTCTTGATATATATTTTTTCGTGCTACGTAACGAAGTAACACATTGTTAATTACGCGCGCGCTGTTTACTTTTTATTGGGAGCCTCTAGCAACAATAACAAATCTTTTTTAATTTCCTCAAAACAATAAAGATAAGTTAATTATTCATTTCATTGAGATCTGGAGCAACAAAAAAATCAATTAATACGCATAGAAATTAGTTTAATAGTCTTCTCGCTTTCTATTGAGCTGAAGTAGCCGTTTTTTCGAGTTTTATTATATGAAGATATTTAGAACATTTTATAGGCTATTTGTAACGAGTTGATAGGTGACCGCTTTGGTTTATTGCATTTTTCATCATATCGTCCATTTAATTATCGATACGAACTCGGAAATGTCGACTTGATGATACAGCAATAAATCTACTTACCAACAGGATAGACTCCGGGGATTTATTTATAAGATTAAACATTCATAAATACGTAATAAAATAATTTTATGTTAATGTACATCACATTAATAATACGGGCATTTTATAATGTTACTGCATAATGTTATTGTAATAATAAAGGTTTTTATAATGTTACTGCATATTACTGTAATAATAAAGGTTTTTATAATGTCACTACATATTACTGTAATAATAAGAAAGTTTATACTGTTACTGCATATTACTGTAATAATAAGACATTTTATAAAGTCACTGTATATTACTGTAATAATAAAGGTATTTTATAATGATACTGTACATTATTTTAATAATAAAGTTATTTTATAATATTACTCTCTATTACTGTGATAAAAACATAATTTTACTGAATATTACTGCAATAATAAATGCTTTTTATAATGTTACTGTATATTATTGTAATAACAAAGATATTTTATAATGTTACTCTACATTATTTTTCTTTTATGTACCTGTCCTTTCAGAACTTGGACGATCATGGCTCTCCACAACTTCCTTTGTAGCTCTTACGAATTTTTACTATCTTCTCACTATATATGTTATCCTTTTACACATGCTTTTTAGGTAGGTCACTTGCGTTTTACTCCTTTTTCTTTTGCCTTCAGTATGTCTCGTGAGTGTCAATTCTTCAAGCCTTCTTTTCTCATTATGTGGCCCCCAAACAGCTTCTTAATGATTCTATGTTTAATTTTTGTTTTTATTTTTCCTAAAATGCTCTCTTCATGGCATTATCAGCAGCCTACTGTAGATCCACATCTCTTGCTTCAAGTCTCCTTTCAACTGTGAGGAAATTATCCAGCATTTATTGCGATATAGGAGTATTCATTTACATCTCAGCCTAGCTCTCTTTTCTATGTTTTTAACGAATTTTTCCTGTTTTTTGTTTTATTATATTTTTTTTTAACTTTTACAAATCCAATTTAGACCCCAACAAGGCTAGTGGTGGGGATGGGATACCAACCATTGTCTTGAAGAAATGCGCGCCTGAACTGGCGCCCGACCTCTCTAAACTATATAACTACTTCCTCAAGGAATCTTGTTTTCCTGACTGCTGGAAGTTCTCTTTGATTGTCCCTGTCTTCAAGAACGCTGGCGACCCCTCTGACCCTTCTAATTACCGTCCTATCAGTATCCTACCCGTCTTCGGCAAAGTCTTCGAAGCCCTAATCAATGCCGAAGTGATTAACCACTTTACATCCCATGATCTGCTCTCAGACAAGCAATATGGCTTCCGCTTTGCCCGATCTACAGTTGATGTGCTTACGGCCATCACTGAAACTGTCTACCAAGCTCTTCAAAATAACGGAGAACCTCATGCCGTGGCCCTAGACATCTCCAAAGCGTTTGATAGGGTTTGGCATACCGGCCTTCTTCGCAAGCTCCAGGGCTATGGTATTACGGGTCGAATGTTTGACTTAATACAGTCATTTCTGTCAAACCGTGAACTGAAGGTCGTTCTCAACGGATTCTCCTCCAGTTCCTATCCCACGAATGCAGGTGTTCCTCAAGGCTCCATCCTAGGCCCCACTCTATTCCTTATCTGCATAAATGACCTTCCTGACGCCATAAATTCCCAAGTTGGCATCTACGCGGATAACACCACAATTTACTCCTGCCTTAAAAACAAATCTAGTGTCGCTGACAAAACTAACCTGGCCGTACGTCTCGAAAAGGACCTCCAATTGGTTGTGAACTGGGGCAGGAATTGGCTGGTCAACTTTAATGCCTCAAAAACAAAACTGCTCTCTATTAATCACCACAGAGATCCTTCCCTGCCCTCCATTAGAATGTCTGACGCTCAACGTCTCGAGAGCACCTCTCTGCGGCTGCTCGGTCTCCCGTTGACTGCTGACCTGAGATGGAACAAATACATTGAGTCAATTGCTTCGTCCACTGCAAGGAAAGTTGGCGCCCTGTGCCGCGCCAGGAAATTTTTTCTCCCCGGAATCGATCCTTCAGATCTACAAATCAACAATTTGCCCTTGCATGGAGAATTGCTGCCATATACGGCCTGGAGCCCCTTCTGTTTGCCTTGGGGTTCTTGATAAGATCCAGAGGCGGATATGCAATGTAATTGGCTCTGTTCTGGCATCTCGTCTACAGTCGATCTCCCACAGACGCGCAGTCGCCTCTCTCTGTCTTTTTTACAAATACTTTCATGGTAATTGATCCGAGGAGCTGCATTCGCTGGTTCCCAGACTTCATGAATTCAAGCGCCCTACGAGGCTGGCATCCCGCTCTCACCCTTTCACTGTCGAAACTACTAAATATAGCCGTCTCTTCTGCTCCAATAGCTTCATGTCTCGCAACTCTCGCCTGTGGAATTCCCTTCCCTATTCCTCTTTCCCTGAGAGCTATAATCTCCAACTATTCAAATGTAATGTCAATCGACATCTCCAGTTGCCTTGATCTATCCACTATCCTTCTCCTCATCCTTTCCTCTATCACTCCTATCTGATCTTGCTCCAAATCTTCTGTAACCCCTTGCGTCCTAGTGGTTTCCTCTCTTGCTTGGGGCGAAACACTTAAAAAAAAATCACCTTTAACTATTCTAATGCATCTTCGGATTTCGGTGCCATATTTTCCGTGTCCTCTGTTAACGCTCTTCTCGGTTATTTAAACTTCTGTACATCCTTGATTTTGACATTTCCAATGTGCAGCTCGTATCTTGGGATGTTTCTCTTATTGACAAACATACATTATGTCCTCTTACAATTGAGAGTAGTCCGTTCTTTTCGCTTTCCCTTACTACTTTGTCAAGGAGTTGCTGTAGTTTTCTTTCTGTGTTTTTCATCAGTCCAGTTTCATCCACGTATCTTAAGTTTTTACCTACCAATAATATATCCTAGTAGGATTTCTAGATTTAGTTTGTTTTGTTTTATGGCATATCAACCTCAATGAGTTATTTCATGCCGACGAGATTTTTATTGTTGGTAATATTTTTTGTCTATCTATCTATCTATCTATCTATCTATCTATCTATCTTGGTCTGTTCATGTCTATCTGTCTCGCTTGGTCTCTTCATATCTATCTATCTATCTATCTATCTATCTATCTATCTATCTATTGGTTTGGTTTGTTTTGCTTTATGGCATATCAACCTCAATGGGTTATTTAATGCCGACAAGATTTTTTATTGTTGGCAATATTTTTTGTCTGTCTATCTATCTATCTATCTATCTAGCTAGCTAGCTAGCTAGCTATCTTGGTCTGTTTATGTCTATCTGTCTCTCTTGGTCTCTTCATATCTATCTATCTATCTATTGGTTTGTTTTGTTTTGTTTTGTTTTACGGCATATCAACCTCAATGGGTTATTTAATGCCGACAAGATTTTTATTGCTAGTAATCATTTTTATCTCTCTCTCTCTTGGTCTGTTCATGTCTATCTGTTTCTCTTGGTTTCCTCATATCTATCTATATATTTATCTATCTATCTCAGTATATATTGGTTTGGTTTGTTTTGTTTTACGACATATCAACCTCAGTAGGTTATTTAATGCTGACAAGATTATTATTGCTGATAATATTTTTTATCTATCTGTCTATCTCTCGCTCTCTCTCTCTCTCTCTCTTGGTGTGTTCATTATCTATCTATCTATCTATCTATCTATCTATCTATCTATCTCAGTATATATTGGTTTGGTTTGTTTAGTTTAACGGCATATCAATCTCAATTGGTTATTTTATGCTGACAAGATTTTTATTGATGATATTTTTGTTCAAATATCTATTACCGGTAATTTTTTTATGTCTTTAAAAAATAAATCAAGTTTTTCTAGCCGTTCAAATAGATCTTTATGCCTTACCTTATCAAATGCTTTTGCGTAGTCTATGAAACATAAGTATACGTCCTTCTGTATTTCTAATGTAATCTCTGATATGATTCTGATCATAAATATTGCATTTCTTGTTCCAGTGTTTTTAACAAAACCACATTTTTGGTGTCCTATTTCTGGTTTAATTTTGCTTCGTGCTCGATTCATCAGAATCTGGAGGATAAGCTTAATTATGTGGTGCATTAAGATGGGGCTTAAATTCTTATCTTTTTCTTTTTTGGGTGAAGAGTTAAGAGTGAGAATTAGTATACCATGGCTTTTAAGAAAAGAAAGAAAAAGAAAAGCAAATTAAGAAAAGCAAGGAAGGTTAAAAAAAGAGAGAGAAGAGAAAACGAAAAATAAATTGCTGACTTTCTCCCTTTTCTTCTTCATTTTTCTTTCCCTATTCTCTTTCCTTTATTATTATAACTATTTTTATTTATTTTTCATATAACACGCTTAAAGGCTGCCTAAAACCGAGATAGAAAGAAAAGAATAAAGAACGAACGAAAGAAAGAATGAGAGAAAAGAAAAAAAGAAAGAAAGAATGAAAGAAAAGAATAAAGAAAGAACGAACGAACGAAAGAAAAGAATAAAAGAAAAATGAACGAATGAAAGAAAGAATGTGAAAGAGAGAACAAGTAGAAAAGGGCCAAAGAGGAAAAGAGAGAAGCAAAGTGACAAAGAAGGCAAGATTAATGGCGTCCTGTGTCTACTGAGCCTCGAATATTTTAAAGAGAAAGAGAGACGCAAAAAGAAAAATGAAAGAAAGAGACAAAGAAGAAGTGAAGCAACTTTCTGTGGTTATTGAGCCTCAAATGCTTAAAACAGAGAACGACAGAATAAATGACTGACAGAAAGGAAGAAAAAAAAGAGAGAGAGGAATATAAAGACTAGGAAGAGAGAAGCAAAAAAAAATCAAGTTTCTTGTAACCTAATGTCGTCATAATATTTGGATTATTGATAATATTGCCACGAATATTTGACATTGGTGTCAGACTATATTTCACTCTAAGTAATCATTTGTATCTTAGTGGCTTTATCGCCTTGCTTAGAGTTAAATGATAAAATAAAATGCGATGGTGAGTGATATGGGAATTGTGTTATTGCCATCAACAAGAATATCAATACCATTGTGCGAGAACATCCTTTATATCTTTAAAAAATATTCGTTTCTCATGACCCATTTAATTGTCGGGATGTCAACTATTTCCTTTTCATGTCATTTCTTCAGACAATCGGGGTTACTTGGCCGTTACAATCTCCTCTCCAAGTAACATGCGACAGGATAGACTGTGTTACATGGTACAAGCCGCAAGAAACAATCCTTGATTTGAGTTATTATCGATGGACCACTATCAATCCAACTCGTTTCACCCCAAGCAAGCCATTAAAGTCACTAAGACGGAAGAGGTGATGCATGAGTGTGAGAGAATATGAGAAAAAAAAATTGTTGAGGAGAAAGAGTAATAAAAGGACAGGAATTAAGAAGACAGAAGATAACGATTGACATTGCATTTAAATGTTTGAAGATCGAAGTTGACTTGAAAGCAAGAAGCCGGAAGAGAGTTCCACAAGCGAGAATTACGAAAGAGGAAACTAACAGTATAGAACTTACGGTTACAGCTATCCATTTCAAATGTAAAATGGCGGGAAAAGGAAAATGCGAAACCCCGAAGAAATGGAAATTAAAACACAAAATAAAAATTATAGATGGCATTGAGGAGACAAAGTGATATTAAACCTCCTCAGCTCCGAAGTATCTTTCTCAATTAGGTTTCATCATTTTTTTACGGCTTATCACCCCTTTTCCATGTAATTTAAAGCTAGAAAATACTTTTAGATTGTAAGAATACTTTTTGAGATAATAATAATAATTTAGTGATACTGTTATATAGGAATAAAGTGTCGCTGCCGACACTTGAGTTTGAACATAGATCGCCAGTGAGCAAAGACAGGTGATCCCATTAATGAATTAAGTTGACCACGTGACCATAGAGAAAACGCATATATGGGAGTAGCATGTGTTTAACGCATCTGCATTTCTATTTTATCCTCTATTACTATTCGGATCCTCATTTCTAGTCTATCTTCTATTACGATACGAACCGCTATTCTCTACTCTATTCACTATACTATTTCTCTATTCAGATCAGTATACGGATTACTGTTCTAGCAAGTACTATTAGTGCGAGTATTGTTCGAAGGCGTTTGACACCAGTATTGTTCAACGGCGTTAATATAGTTGTATCTGCGATTAAAAAGTCTCTACTACAACGAGCATTACAAAAGTGGCAACGAGTATTCGTTGACATCACAAAAGTGGCAATGAGTGTTCACTGACAACACAAAAGTGACAACGTGTGTTCGCTGACATCACAAAAGATTTACTAATTAACCCATAGCTGGGGGCGAGGAAATGGATTCGGAGCTTTCCCAAGGGTATTTACACATAAATTGATATAACAAACCCAACTAGAATTGAAACTTGGCTTTCTGATTAACAATTCCGAAACATTATCCATTACACCACCCGCACATCCAAGCTTTCAGCACCTGGTATTCCCAAGCTGTTACACATCTAGTTATTGACCAGGCTCGACGTTGCTTACCTTCGATGATCGTATGGGAACTCAACTCTCCGATTAACAGTTCTGAGCCATTATCCATTACACTAGCCGCACATCCAAGCTTACAGCACCTAGTATTCCCAAGCGGTTACCCAACTAGGTACTGACCAGGCTCGGCGTTGCTTACCTTCAGTGATTGTACAGGAACTCGACTCTCCGGTTAACAAATCCGTGCCTTTATTCATTACACCATCCGCACATTCAAGCTTACAGCACCTGGTATTCCCAAGCGGTTACCCATCTAGGTACTGACCAGGCTTGACGCTGCTTAACTTCGGTGATCATACGGAAACTCGACTCTCCGATTAACACTTCTGAGCCATTATCCATTACACTAGCCGCACATTCAAACTTTCAGCACCTGGTATTCCCAAGCTGTTACCCATTTAGGTACTGATCAAGCTCGATGTTTCTTAACTTCGGTGATCGTACGGGAACTCTACTATCCGGTTAACAGTTCTGAGCCATTATCCATTACACCATCCGCACATCCAAGCTTACAGCACCTGGTATTCCACAGCTGTCACCTAACTAGGTACTGACCAGGCTCGACCTGGCTATTATAAAGTCAGATTGACCTCTGGAGATGGAAAACACCATTAGTGATGTTGGTTTTCTTGATTGAAAACAATAGTTTCCAAACATTCAATTTCAATGTCATAATGCCAATTTTAATGCGTTGGATGTAAATATGTGACCTTGAGGCGGAGGGTGTGCAAAAGTGTAATAATGCCCGGATGGGACGCCATCATCATTAAAATATATTTCTTGATGATAGTTATTGCTGGCTATGAAAAAACTTTTTTTTTCGTCATTAATACGGGAAAATGTCAAAAAGGTTCTATCTTGTTTGTGTAAAATATAATTTAAGTAATTAATTTTGTAAAAAAATCCTTTTCACCGCTTTTAGCATTTCAGTCTCTCTTGTAAGATGACATTTGTTAAATAATAAACATGTTTTCAAAACACGTAGATCAGTGCTATAAAAACGACATGAAGGCAAGACCAATGATGGGTTCAAGATTTGCTGAGTTAATGTAAAAACTACTCTCAGCAACTAATATTATTTAAGTCAATTCACTTCAAGCATGGCGATAATGCCACTAAGACGCAAGGGCCCCTTGGGAGTGAAAGATAATGAAAAGATTTTAAACAGAACCCAATCCCAAACAGGAAAAAAGTATAAACTTCTACATCTGTTCTAAAGATGTGGAGGATGGTGAACAAACGATGGGCAAATATATATATATATATATATATATATATATATATATATATATATATATATATATATATATATTTCAATTAAAAGGTACAATTATAATTTACAAATTCATGAATCATTCATACAAAAAACAAATATAGAGGTTAATGATTTAAATGGCGAGAATACATCGTCGCAAACAATATAAATAAGATACATCAACCCCGAACCTGTATATGAATGATATGATCCCTGTTTATAAATTCCATTTGCATAAGGTCTTTTTAATTTTTTACAAGCTTTCGTCTGTTACTACAGACATCATCAGGTATGGAAGTAGATTTTGCTCTTGTTTTTACTTCTCAGTAATAAGAGGACAACGAAAATAGAGATGTAACTATTTTCTATTTTAAAAATATAGTTCCATCGCTACATAGGAATTACCGTGTTTCAAAACAGAAACTAAAATGTTAAATTATAAAATTAAATTTAAAACCCATAGCTGCGTTCCATTCTGAAGCGATTTTTGGAATAATCTATTAAGAAGTTTACTTCATTTATAAACACAGACAATCTTCTTAATAGATCATTCCATAAATCACTTTAGAATGGAACGGAGCTATGTATTTTAAATTTAATTTTGTAATTAAATTAATATATATATATATATATATATATATATATATATATATATTGAATAATAAAAATTAAAATCTTCAGATACACTGGGTTGTATATTAATATTCTTTCGTTTTTATTATTATTTCATTTAGATTCCTCGACTAGTTGCGGCCAACATGCCATCATCATCATATATATATATATATATATATATATATATATATATATATATATATATATATATAGGCATGTATGTATATATATATATATATATATATATGTATGTATGTATAATAATGATGAAAGCGGAGACTTTAGAAATCCATGTAAATAATTTATTTCACGGGATCAGACAGACCACGTCTCTTCAGACCAAACAATTTTACAACAATAGATGAATTCTAAATTTACCCAAACACAAGCGAAACGTTGTTCAAATATGAGATGAAGATATAGATTTAAAAAAGGTTTTAATATAGGGAAAGGAAAGAGACAGAGGGGATATATATATATATATATATATATATATATATATATATAGAGAGAGAGAGAGAGAGAGAGAGAGAAAGAGAGATGGAAAGAGAAAGATTGGAGAGGGAAAATAAGATAGGGAAAGGGAAGAATATTGTTAAGAAATAAATTTACCATGGATTTATTTCCGTGAAATAAATTATTACCATGGATTTCTAAAGTCTCTGCTTTCATCATTATTATATTTGCTCTGTTCTTACATTTGAGCTCTCTTTGGACCTATATCCTCTTCTTTGGAATTATCCCTACAAATTATCAAATATTATATATATATATATATATATATATATATAAGATATGCAGTTCAAAAAGGTTCTTGAGATTATATCTTATGTGTAGTGCCCCTTCAGAACGTGGACATTGTGATTCCTCATAAGTTTTTGTCCCTTTTAGCGCTAAGCAATATTTATCGCTTGAATATCCCCTTTCTTTTTCTGCTATCCATGTACACATGGTCGTTAGGCAGGATTTACTGTTTCCCTCTACCCTTCTCACCTTCAATAAGTCCTGTGAGCGCCAAGTCCTTATTTCTCATATTTTCCAAAACTTCAACTATTTCTTTCTGATTATATTATCTGAAGTATAATTGTCCTTCCTCTTTGCTTGCAGGGTCAATCAATGACATTCTCAGCTTCTTTCTGTAGAGCCAAATCCCTGTCGCCTCAAGAAAATGGATGATGAGATTAAATATTCATTCGAAGATAGTGAGATGTATTATAAATTTTATACACTGGATTTTTTTCCCCGAAACCTGGAAACAATATCTTAGTTTGCAAAAGATGTGAAATTGTGTACAACGGCCATATTGGAATACAGTTACTTCTTCATTATATTTGAAGAAAAAAAAGATGAAGAAGAAAATGAAAAATGTGGAAAAAAAGAAACTTCCATTAAAAAACAAAAGTAATTTAATCACTTGTAAAAATTTTCCATGCTGTTAAGAGATCACCGATTGTAAGAGGGAAAGACAGAAAAAAAATATTAAGAAAAAGGATTAAAATAATTAGAAATTAATGAGAGATGGAAAAATAAAAATAAAATTTAAAATATAAATGCAAGATAGATTACGTGACTGATCTATGGTTTCTTAATCCAGGGGGACTTTCAAAATGTAAAGCAATCTTTTCGAGAAGTCCAAATCTCGCAGAGTATCATGCAAATCTCGCGGTTCATTTAATTCCTGATGGTGAATGACTTTTATTTTTGATTGAATCAATTAAATTTAACTTTATCCGAACAGTGTCGAATTTTCTCTGTGAGCTCGATCCATAATCGTGTAGAGTTAAGAAGCTTTATCTGTTCGCTGCTTCTTCTATATGCCGTGTCCCTTCAGGACATTGGCGACCATGGATCTCCACGATTTCCTATCCTTTAAAGCTCTTAGTAATTTTTGTCTTTTCGCTATCTCTCCTAATCCCTGCTCTGTCGTCCATTTGCACAAGCTCGTTAGGCAGGTTATGCACCACTTTTCTCTGTTCCTGTTGTCATCAATAGGCCCCGTGAGTGTCAAATTTTCTAAACCCTCTTTCCTCATTATGCGCCCTAGAAATTTCAACTTACGGATTCTAAGTATAAGTAACTTTTTTTTTCGTTTTCTCTAAAGCTTCATTATTGCTCACATATTCAATCCATGGTATTCTCAGCATCCTTCTGTAGAACCACATTTCTGTTGCGTCAAGTCTTCATCTGTAATGAGATTGTCCAGCATTAACTGTCAAATAGGAGGATCGATATTACATAACAGTTTGGTATTCTTTTCTTTGTTTCTAACAATTTTTTCCTATTTCTTAATACTTTGCTTAGGTTTTGGAAGGCATCTTTCGCTACCCCAATGCACCACCAGGTTTCAGTGTCGCATTTTCCGTCCTCTGCTAAAACATTTACTAGATATTAAATTCTTTTTACTTGTTGGTACCTTCAATTTGTTGGTACCTCTAATTTGTTGGTACCTCCAAGTTGTTGGTACCTTTAATTTGTTGGTACCTCCAAGTTGTTGGTACCTTTAATTTGTTGGTACCTCCAAGTTGTTGGTACCTCCAATTTGTAATTTGTTTGTTGGGTTGTTACTTTTGCTGATATCATAAATTCACTCTTCTTATAATTGATGTTTAGTCCTTTTTTTTGGCTTTCCTTAACTACTTTCTGTAAGTATTCTTGTAGTGCCCTTTCTAAAGTCGCGTAAGGCCGAATTTAAAGCCCTTAAACGACGGGAAAACGTTACCTGAATATACACACGAAACAGGTAAAAAACAAGAAAAAATCATTTTTATTCTAACGTGTAGATTTTATGCTTATCTTCGTTTTAATTTTATGTAAAAACGATATTTCCCTTGCTTTATGTTACAAAAAAAAAAAAAAAAGTATTTACGTTATTTACATTGTTCAGACTATTATCCTCATCTTTATTGTCAAATTAACGACGTTTCGACTGTTGTACGGTCCGGCCTGCTTCAAGTCATATACGTTGAAATTTCGAGTCGAACCCTTTATTTCGTAAACCAGCGTAGATTGTTCTAGTTCCACGTGCCACGCCTTTTCAGGATGTCTCAGTTTCAATTATTTTTCTTTAGTAACTCAACTCTCCAAGTTTTTGTTCTGTAGCCAGGTATTGAACTCACAACGTTTTGGGTCACATCACTGGGTTACTTCAACCAACGTTTTTATCCACTGGGCCATGGGTCCTTAAGAAGGCCGAAGTGTACAACGGCCGAAACGCCGTGAATATGACAATAAAGACGAGGACAATAGTCCGAATAATGTAAATAGCGTAAATAGTTAAAATATCTCATCTCAGAAATATAGACAGGTCCTGAAAAGGTCGGTTCGTACAATAGCCGAAACATCGTGAATATGACAATAAAGATGAGGACAAAAGTTCGAACAATCTAAATAGTTAGGGGCCTATACAATACTTATTGGGACGCTTAAAAAGTCAGAAATTGACACTAATCCTCTCCATTTCAACGGAATAAGAAGTTATTTTGTTGCAAGTGACCCTGCAAAGTTAGAAATTATATGTACGCCAATATACGTGTGTGTGAAGCACACACTAATGAAACGTGTGAGATTGCAGACTGATTGTGTGCGATAGCAGTAATTTTTAAAACACAGTGAACAGAGAGAGGATACGAGATTTACTTTCATCGTGGCGTTGTATGTAGAAAAATCATAGCTGACATGCGTTGTCACGGTAACGGGTGTCATTGTTCTTAATCATGGCTGGCCTGGTTCGCTGACTATTCCGTTTCAGATCTGGTCGCTGTCAGTCGCTGGCGAACCACTTTTATGGTTTATGTCAGTGACCGTCTCACGAATCCTATCTGAGTTTTGTGCCGGAATGTATTAGACCCATGACCCGACTTTATCCAGGTCATTTGGAATTAAAAAAAAAAAAACAATTAAAAAAAAACAGTTACACCAAATCTTAGAAAGCATACGTTAGAAATTGATTGTTAGACTTAAGAACGCATCGTTTTTAAAAGCAAATCTTTGTAATCCTTCACCTTTATTCCATTCTATATAAACAAACGTTAAATTATAAGAATTAAATTATAGATGGCCGCATCCCCAAAGACCTCCTGTATGGAGAGTTGGCCTCTGGAAGGAGACCTGCCGGGCGGTCACAGCTGTGAGGCGCGACATGAAAGCTGTGGACATCAACAACACAGAGTCCTGGGAGAGCCTGGCAGCCATACGATCCAAAACCTTCGTCAGGGGAGGAGAAGATGACACAAGTCGCCACGGAAAGGCGTACCCTCAGAAAAGCCACGGAGACACGGAAAAGCAAAGTGACAGCTCCAACAGACCAGAGACAGAAAACACATGCGATCTCTGCCGACGGAGGCCTACAAAAATATGTATGTATGTGTGGGGTGTGATTTATATATTCCTTTTCTTAAATGAAACAGTTATTGAAACGATAATCAAAAGTAGGCTATATAAAATACAACAGATACTAATATTTCACTTAGTAGGCTATATAAATACAACAGATACTAATATTTCATTTAGTATAACAGATACTAATATTTCACTGTTTTTATCGACTTGGAGTTCCATGTGGACGCTCGGTTAATTTGTGGGCGGTCGCACAATTATCAGGCGGTTGAAAAGGGTAGGGAACTCAATTCTAAATTAGGTGGCCATTTTGTGGATCGCCCTATATGTTGCAGCGCATACCGAGATAAGTGGAAAAGAATTGTTGTTTTCACGGTGAGCATAATACCACCATATAAGGCGTGCTACTCAATAAACCCGAACGGATGATATCTAGGAAAACAGGTGGATAATTGCTTTAAGATTATCCCACGTCAACCCATATATATATTAAAAATATATATTGGGTCGGAACAAAAGTTCATAGCGTTTAGATATATGCATATACATTCAACCGCAAACTCGACTCATGTTTTTAAATAGCCTCGTCATATCGTGACTTTCGTATGGCTGTCATTCATGGTACTTAACCCGTTCAGAAATATCTAAACTGTCAGCTTTATACAACCTCTTTCTAAGATCAGTGATCAAAAAATGGCTTTGAGCGAGTGAAGCCTGATGGTCTTGACAAAGTTCTCCCTTCTTTGGACATTGTGAATTGGCACTAAACAATCACAAAAAAAAAAAACAGTACCAAATAACAGAAGCCAGATCACTTGATGACTACCAACAGCAGCAACAACTAAAATGGATAGCACATGTGATGAAAAAAAAAAAAAATGATATAATCAAGATGCTGACATTCCACACCACTTCAAACAAAGGGTTAGGAAGGAAACTCCTATTAATACTGGAAAGAGCGATAACAGTTACTGGACTTGAGAAACGTATTTTCCCCGAAAGACTTTTTCAAGAGAAAGATTTTAGAAATTTCAGCCGAAAGCAGTACTTGCTGCTCGGTCAATGAATGCCAAATGTTTCCTTATAAGGAAACGGCTAATATTACCATTTGAAAGCCATAAAATCTAATAATAACGAGATATTATCAGAGGAAGGTCGAAGATGCATGAAAAGGAAAACTAAGCGTGGAAGAAAAGACATTAATACTGTAACGTAGGGTGGGTGAATAACCCACAAAATGTTTTTTTTCCCTTAATATTTGACCAATTCCAGTCACTATTTAGTGAAATTTTAATGATTAGACAAGTAGCTTTCTGAATAACTTTATCAAATAACTGCCAGGAATTTCTGGTTTTAATCATAATATTTGTGTTAATTACAAGCACATGACCGTAAAGTCAAGACTGTTGTAATTTTGGTAGACACGTATCATTTATCAATGGATATTTTTAACCAGACACTTTCTTATTATGATAAACATTATTTTTAATAGGTACAGGTGTTTAAGTTGATATCCATGTTCTGTTATTTTCATTTTCTTAAACAGTGAAATAAAGGCCGGTTGATATTTAGACAGAGGTGTCAACTCGAATACATGTTCGCACTAAAAATGGCATTTATAATAAAGTAGCAACATATGCAATGGTCACAGAAATTTTCTTATTCATTTCTTGGAGTAAAAAAGGATATAATACTGAAAAATAAAATAAAAAATATTCGTCCACATTTTAATATTTTAAACTTATAAATTCAATTTTTGGTTTGATTCGGTTTATTTTGTTTAGCGGCATATCAACACCTCTATGGGTTATTTAATGCCGAAATCTAAATATATTGAACACAATTTTATAGCTTCAGCTACAGATATTTTGTACATTGTTTTATACTTTCAGGGCAAACATATATTTTTTAAAATATATCGTTTGTAGATTGTCTATATTACAGATGTTATATGTTTTGGTATAAACCTATTTCTTTAATGTAGGGCATTATATTAACGGTTGGATTGATTTTCATTTTTCAGCAAGTATGAATGAATCAGGTATGCGTGTTTTATTTGCAGCCGAACGAAAATTACTTCAACTTTTTTTCCTTTTTTTGTACAGTTGGAAAGCTGGATGGTGAGTATTTAGGGCCATTACTTTTCAAAGACAATCCAGCACAGTGGTGACACTGAAAAGACAAGGACAATATTTGCTTTCTGAACGGACTACTGCCACTTGTAATAATGGCTAGCGACAGGAAGATATTGTGAAATGCGTTCGAACTGGTAACCTCTGTGGGTGAAGGAAATGATAAAGCTGCAGCAGAAGAGAATATATAATACCATACAACTGGGGCTGTTTCTTTTTTTTTTTACAGCCAATATGAAAGCATTTGCATAAACCGTGTGGATCTTGTCAGCCATAATAGACGAGGAATTACTTTTTAAATCGAGGATTTTTGAATATTATCCTTTTGATTAATTTTATCATTTGTAGATTGTCTATATTGTAGATGTTATATGTTTTGGTATAAACCTATTTCTTTAATGTAAGGAATTATGTTAACAGTTGGGTTGATTTTAATTTTTCAGCAAGTATGAATGAATCAGGTATGTGTGTCTTATTTGCCGCCGAACGAAAATTACTTCAAATTTCTTCCTTTTTTTGTACAGTTGTGAAGCTTGATGGTGAGTATTTAGGGCTATTTTCAAAGACAAATCATAGATTATATAAAAGCATCAGATAAACATTCTCGAAGTTTTCCTTCAGTTGGTTGGTTGATTTTGTTTAATGGCACATCAACCTCTATGACATATTTAATGTTGAAATCTAAGTATTTGGATCACAAATTTATGGCTTGAACTAAATGTATTTTGAACTCAATTTTATGCGTTCAACTATAGATATTTCGAACATAATTTTAGACTTTCAGGATAACCGTATTTTATAGAGATATATAGTTTGTACATAATCTGTTATAGGGATTATATGTGTTAGTATAGGCCTACTTTTTTAAGCTAGTACAATATGTTGACGGTTTTAGCATTTTGAAATAGTTTTCTTACGTTGGTTTCCTTGTAGCATGTGTGTCTTAGAGTGGCTAAGTGAATACATTCAATTTCAGCGTGAATGCGTCTTGGCATGTTGTACATGTTTGTTGAATTTTTTAACTATCCCTTTCTCATCTGGGCACAAATGCCAATGCTGGATGTTCAAGCACTAGATGAAAAGCCTGTGGTTAGAAGGGTTTCAGACACACGGACAGACAGACAGAATTTACCGCTTATTTATTTAGATTGTTCGCATTACGTAATTTTATGAATTATTAAAAGTTAATTTGTTTTGGTATAAACCTATTTCTTCGAGGTTAGAAATTATGTTGAAGGTTTCAGTATTTTGAAAGAGTTTTCTCAAGTCAGTTTCCTTGTAGCATTTATGTCTTATAGAGGTTAAATGAATACTTTAAGTTAAAATGTGTTTCCGCGTGAGTGCGTCTTGGCATGTTGTGTATGTTGGTTAATCTTCATTCCTTCAGCAAGTATGAATAGGTGAGGTACTTGTGACTTATGTACAGTTTAGTCAACACTACTTGAATCTTTCTTCCTTTTCTAGACACTTGCCTCCATTCCCCCACGCCAGGTTTGATTTTGCGAATCACATTACATTCATTTTTGAATACTATCTTTTTGATTAATTTTTTTTTAAATAAAACATTTTTTTCGTTTTTATTTATATTATCACCATCATCATCAGGAGAGGAGGCACGGTAGAGTAATGGATAGAGGCTCGGATTGAGGAATCAGAAAGACGAGTTCGAATTCCAGTCGAATCCATTACATTCACTTACGTGCTAATACCCTTGGGAAAGGCGTGAATCCTCTTCTTCTCTTCCCAGATATAGGTAAATAGAAGGACATACCGTGTTCTACCGCGCGTGTATAGATAGAGGAACGGTGGAGTAATGGATAGAGGCACGGATTGAGGAATCAGAAAGGCGAGTTCGAAAGTCGAATCCATTACATTCACTTGGGTGCTAATACCCTGAATCCTCTTCTTCTCTCCCCAGATATGGGTAAATAGAAGGACATACCGTGTTCTACCGCGCGTGTATAGATAGAGGCACGGTGGAATAATGGATAGCTACTCGGATTGAGGAATCAGAAAGACGAGTTCGAATTCCAGTCGAATCCATTACATTCACTTAGGTGCTAATACCCTTGGGAAAGGTATGAATCCTCTTCTTCTCTCCCCCAGATATGGGTAAATAGAAGGACATACCGTGTTCTTGTATAGATAGAGGCACGGTGGAGTAATGGATAGCTACTCATTGAGGAATCAGAGAGCCGTGTTCGAATTCAGTCGAATTACATTCCTTAGGTGCTATACCCTTGGGAAAGGTTAATCCTCTTTTTTTCCCCAGATATGGGTAAAAAGGACATACCGTATTTTATAGATAGAGGCACGGTGGAATAATGGATATTTTCGGATTGAGGAATCAGAGAGCCGTGTTCGAATTCAGTCAATCCATTACATTCACTTAGGTGAAAAGGTATGAATCCTCTTCTTTCTCTCCCCAGATTGGGTAAATAGAAGGACATACCGTGTTCTACCGCGCGTGTATAGATAGAGGCACGGTGGAGTAATGGATAGCTACTCGGATTGAGGAATCAGAAAGACGAGTTCGAATTCCAGTCGAATCCATTACATTCACTTACGTGCTAATACCCTTGGGAAAGGTATGAATCCTCTTCTTCTCTCCCCAGATATGGGTAAATAGAAGGACATACCGTGTTCTACCGCGCGTGTATAGATTGGAATAATGGAAGCTTCTCGGATTGAGGAATCAGAGAGCCGTGTTCGAATTTCGAATCCATTACATTCCTTACGTGCTAATACCCTTTGGGAAAGGTATGAATCCTCTTCTTCTCTCCCCAGATATGGGTAAATAGAAGGACATACCGTGTTCTTCGTGTATAGATTACTCGGATTGAGGAATCAGAAAGACAGTTCGAATTCCAGTCGAATCCATTACATTCACTTACGTGCTAATACCCTTGGGAAAGGTATTCCTCTTCTTCTCTCCCAGATATGGGTAAATAGAAGGACATACCGTGTTCTTTTTATGTGTATAGATAGAGGCACGGTGGAATAATGGATAGAAGGAATCAGAGAGCCTTTTTTCACTTACGTTTTTTTACCCTTGGAAAGGTATGAATTTTCTTCTTTTCCCCCAGATATGGGTAAATGAAGGACATACCGTGTTCTACCGCGCGTGTATAGATAGAGGCACGGTGGAATAATGGATAGCTACTCGGATTGAGAATCAGAAAGACGGTTCGAATTCAGTCGAATCCATTACATTCCTTACGTGCTAATGGATTGAGAATCCTCTTCTTCTCTCCCCAGATATGGGTAAATAGAAGGACCGTGTTCTACCGCGCGTGTATAGATAGAGGCACGGTGGAATAATGGATGCTACTCGGATTGAGGAATCAGAAAGACGAGTTCAATTCAGTCGAATCCATTACATTCACTTACGTGCTAATCTTGGGAAAGGTATGAATCTCTTCTTCTCTCCCCAGATATGGGTAAATGAAGGACATACCGTGTTCTACGCGCGTGTATAGATAGAGGCACGGTGGAATAATGGATAGCTCTCGGATTGAGGAATCAGAAAAGAAGTTCGAATTCAGTCGAATCCATTACATTCCTTACGTGCTAATACCCTTGGAAAGGTATGAATCCTCTTCTTCTCTCCCCAGATATGGGTAAATAGAAGGACAACCGTGTTCTACCGCGCGTGTATAGATAGAGGCACGGTGGAATAATGGATAGCTACTCGGATTGAGGAATCAGAGAAAAAATTCAGTCGAATCCATTACATTCCTTACGATGCTAATACCCTTGGGAAAGGTATGAATCCTCTTCTTCTCTCCCCAGATATGGGTAAATAGAAGGACATACCGTGTTCTACCGCGCGTGTATAGATAGAGGCACGGTGGAGTAATGGATAGAGGCACGGATTGAGGAATCAGAAAGACGAGTTCGAATTCCAGTCGAATCCATTACATTCACTTAGGTGCTAATACCCTTGGGAAAGGTATGAATCCTCTTCTTCTCTCCCCAGATATGGGTAAATAGAAGGACATACCGTGTTCTACCGCGCGTGTATAGATAGAGGCACGGTGGAATAATGGATAGCTACTCGGATTGAGGAATCAGAGAGCCGTGTTCGAATTCCAGTCGAATCCATTACATTCACTTACGTGCTAATACCCTTGGGAAAGGCGTGAATCCTCTTTCTCTCCCCCATCTATGATTAAATAGCAAGACAGACCGGGTTCTATATTCTTGGGTGGCAACTGGTCTAGGAGAAGGTCAACTCTGAATTCAAAGCTTGAGCCTCCAGGTTGGGAGTTGTGCAGTAGCAAACTAACAATCTACTCACTTAAAAAATTGTGTTCCTTAAGGATTTAAAGGCATAATAATAATCATGATCAGAACTGTTTCGACTTGAAGGCAAACTGTAAAACAAAAAATAAAATAAAAACTGATTTCTCGTCTTCCAAGCATGTTCTCAACCCCAGTTGTATCTTTTCAATACCCACTAAGACAACCTCTAGTACTAGTTGAGAACACGGTTAGAGAGTCCTTACTATTTAACTGATATTTGAGTGGCCTTTAAAACCTTCAGTCTCTTTGTGAAAAAGTGAATATCTCGATTTCGAAATTCGAACCCGGATAGACGATTTAGCGAGGATTGAAGAAAGAACAAATTGAAGATTCAAGAAGACAGAAGATATGCGATTGACGTTGCATTTAAATTTTGAAGATTGTAGTTATCAGGGAAACAAGTAAACGGAAGAGAGATTCACAGGCGGAAAGTGCGAGAAAATAAACTGTTAGAGTAAAAGTGGAGGTTCATTTATATATTTCAACAGTAAACGGGTGGGACCTAGATGCCAATCTAGTAACCCGCTTAAATTCATGTAGTGGGGGAACCAGGGAAAAAGCTCATCAGTGCAGTTACCATGGAAATATTTGTAGAAAAGACAGAGTGAAGCTACGTCACGTCGGTGAGAAAGTGACTGAAGTTGAGATGCCTGATCAGGATTGATTACATTACAGATCCTTCTTTGGATCCTTCTTTGGATTTTGTCAAGAATCTCGAGATGTACAGCAGGAGCACCAGCCCAGATATAGCAACAGTATTCAATGCACTGGAGAATGGTAGATTTGTAAATGTGTAAGATAGAGTCAGACGAGAAAAATCTTCTGGCACGATACAGTGACCCACATTTCCTTTCAGTAGATGCAGCTATTGTTTCGATGTAGTCACTCTACTTCATGTCAGTGGAAAACGTGAGGCCAAGAAGGCACAGTTTGATGCTTCTTTTTTAAAACCCGATAAAGATCGTGTTCCAAACTGACAAGCATTATGGGATAGATGGCGGACAGTTATATTGGAACACAGCAAATGGTAAGGAAAAAATAGAAGAAAATTATTTAAAAAAAAAACGAATTATTCTCAAAATAATCTCCGAAAACATTTAAACGCAAGGACAAGTTTTTAATTAGAATTTGTTTTTGTTTATGAGTGCGAATGTAATTTTGCGTTGTCGCTTGGGTTCAGTTTATTAACAGCCGCAGGAAAAGTATCTCAGTTCCATTAGAGAATGAAAGCAACGAGAAATTTGACAGAAGAAGTGTTTATAAAAATAAAAAAAATGTCATCAGGTTTCCTTCAAGCAGTTATCAACTTTTAGTCCGCAGCATTTCTGAAAGATTTAGTTTCTGATTAGCTTCTGATATTAATTTGATGGATTTACTTTGAAGGTCCGAAAAGTTCACGAACCATTCATTAAAAGGCGTACAACAGAACATTTTATATTTAATGTAACCTCGAAATATCTTACTCACTAATTCAAGGTGAATGTTCGATATGCTAGCGCATAAATCAGTTTCGTGTATCATCTTGATCGTAAGTTTAAAAGTTGTTATTTTCAGATATGAACCCAGTTTTTCACTTTAAGAGGTTGTTGTAGAGTAGTTTCACAGTGGAGGCTTGTATTTCACTAAGTCGGTCCTAAAATAGGTTCGACGTACAAAACGTTAGGAATTTGATATAATAGGTAATGACGCAGAGAAATCTAGTCGTGGTCGCTGATACTTTAATATCCGACTAACGGTCGTCCGACATCGACTGACTGACCAACTCCCGAGCCACACCTTGTTACTCTTACTACTCCTACTTATTATAGGTGGGAGAGTCTATTAACTATATAATAGGTGTGTTCCACTATAACAGAGGTCAATTTAGACCGACAAGTAAAACACTTTTCAGGTAAAGATATTCTTTATGATTTTGAGAAGGGTCATTATCATTCCAAGAGTAGTTCAAGCAAATGAAATCATTCTTTGTGTTTTCGGGGAAAAATAGATAATGTAAACAATGACATTTCCGGTAGGCGGCATTATAATTCCATCCTCTGAAAACTTTGATATGATGATTACGTTGCAAAATCGCCTCCGTTTATTTTAAAATTCGCATATGATATCCCCTGATGAGTTGACGGAGCGATTGCTTGAGCGTCTGTCTACGAAACTCTACATTTGGAATGTTGAAGATAACATCAATCAACTAAGTGAAAAAATATTTGTATTAATCCTACACACACACACACACACACACACACACACACACACACACACACACATGTATGTCCGAGTGAATAAATTACAAGCCTTAAGCTGGCTTATTTTTATCATAAACCTTTGATATTCATGAATATTTTCTATATATTACAATTGAATGATATATTCAATTGTAATACATGGAAAATATTCGTGAATATGAAAGGATTATGATAAAAATAAGCAGAAATAATGTTTGTAATTTATTTAATCAGACATGCCTAAAAGAGAATTTGCTGCCTAAATGCACACACATATACACGAACACACACGCACAAACACACACACACACACACACACACACACACACACACACACATATATATATATATATAATCTACCAATCAACACAAAAACGCAATTTACTCCGAGTGTATTAGCAATATATTGAAGTACATATAACAAACACTTGATGCCATTTTACATTTCCCTTAATTTCCAGTCAGCTCCCTTATTTTGAAACGATTATTTTGCAAAAACGGATAAAAACGGATAAATTAACAGAGTGAGTGTGGTTTTTTAAAATCCCCATCACAACGGAATGCAGATGATCTTAGAAAATGTCGAACGTACTTGAGTAAAAAAAAAAAGTCACCATCCCAACAGAAAGCAGATTTTATCGCAATTACAATAAGTTTGTCTTGTAATTTACCCCTAAAGATAATCTTGGAAAAGATCGAAAGTACTTGGGTTAGAAAAAAAATACGGTGCCTTCCTTGATGAATTTCAGCTTAACATCAAGAAACTGATTAGAGAACTAGAAAGGATCAGTATGAAAATAGACACAATCTGTATATATTATTCAATGAAATATGTTTGAATGAAGATATGCTTCTTAAATACGTACATACACACACATATATATGTGTATGTGTGTGTGCGTGCGTGTGTGTGCGGGTATTATATTATATTTGCGCTTAGTAGATTAGCTTAGAAATTGGCCTACTCATGGCAAACATGACACGTAAACAATTTTATATAGATTTAATCACTTCAAGAGATTCATATGAAATATTTTTCTCTTCTATATACCATTCACTTTCAGGACATAAGCCGTCATTCCTCTAGACCGAACCAAAATCCGTGCTTAAGTGGACAATGAAAGAAAGACAAATAAAGCAGGTCACGGGTGTAGAAATTAGATTTGGTTTGGTTTGGTTTATTTTGCTTTACGGTATATCAACCTCAATTGGTTATTTAATGCCGACATCTTTAGGATAGATTCGTATGAATAGAATATGCATTCTTTGGTTTAGATTGGTTTGGTTTATTTTGTTTTACGGCATATCAACGTCAATGGGTTATTTAATACCAACAACATTTTTTATTGCTGGTAATATTTTGTTTTGTCCAAAATCTGTTTCTAGTAATATTTTTCCTTCAAAATTGTATTGCTGGTAATAATTTTTTTCAAAAATGTATTGCTAGTAATAGTTAACTATTTGCCCATAACTGGGACCCTAACACGTGCTACCACCCCGGGCTAGGGTGGACCTGGGAACACCAGCAATTAAGAGGTGGTTCACGCTCCTCAAAATCCTCCTTTGTGCAGCATCCACTACCATATAGGAGGATCGATATTATATATTAGGTCAGTGCTCTTTTCTTTGTCTCTAATGAAATTTTCATGTTTCTTAATAGTTTGCTTAACTTTTGGAAGGCACTGTTGATATTCCAATGCGTATTAGGATTTCGATGTCGTATTTTCCGTCCTCTGTTAAAACACTTAAACTTCTGATTGATTTTGGTGTCTTTAATTCGTAATTCGCATCCTGGACTGTTATATCAGTTAAGTTTTTTTTGAAAAACTGTTTTTGAGTTATCCTTCTCCGGTCTACATGCTCACCGATTAAAATACTCCGCTTTTAATATACCAGCCTAGATTAAATTGTATTCTCGTGTCTTGCATATTATTAGACTTTCATAGAACAATATGGAGGTTTTTATTGATTCGTGTATACGAATACTTTTGACTGGATAATACGTGAAACGTGAGAACATGCTACTTACTGCAAAAAGGGACGAGAAATCAATATTTAATCAATGAAATATTTTCAATCAATATCGTTGATCTTTCTCCACAAAGTACATACTTAGCCCTCCATTATTTACTAAAACTGTTGGATTTTGAAAAAAAAAAGACTAAAAATCACTAAACTCCATTATAATAGTTTCTGTATTTAAGGCCATTTTTTTTTCTTGTATATGATTATTGAACGAAGAGAAAACAATACCTAAATGTCTGGAGAATATGGTTATTTGACAGTCATTGATTCTTCTTAGTTCATGTCCCATTAAATCTCAATCTTACAATTGTTGAAATATTCTATTTTTTTAAAGAAACATTTTATACACACAGAAATACTTCAATTATCTAAACGTCAATATATTAATAGTGTATCTTTATTGTCTGTTATCTCTTTTTTTTCCAGACGGCATTCTTTTAAGGTTTTTAATATAATGGAATATGCGTACACCTGTGTTCCCCCTCACTGGAGTGTGATTGGCTGGTGTCCGTCATAAATATCGACGGACGTGTAGGAGAGTCAGAAAAGAGCCTTCATCTGAGAGCTAAGTCTATAACGACGTCCATTGGACTACGCCATTGATCTACACTTCTTACCTGCGAATACGACGGGTACCAGTCGATTACTGCTACCGTATTCTACTTGGTTATAGTAGCGAAAAACCACTTAGCTACTTCGTTCAAATATATCCCTTTCCGGGACATATCAGTTTTCAAGTCAAACATAAATTGGAGATGATCCCATTTCGATTGTAGAATACCTCACGACAGCCGTGAAATTCGAAATAAAGTTTTACTTAAAGTGTGATAGCGTTGCAATTAAGCCGATTCTGTAAAAAGTGTTATAACCTGGTTATCCAACAATGTTCAGCCTCAATGATTTTTGTTGATATAAGCGGACCAAATTAAAAAAAACAAACAAACAATGGAGATTGCCTAGAGACGAGGTTGTTTCGCTAAAAAAATAGGTCATGGCAGTCTCCGAAGGAAAATGAAAACAAGACGTGGATATAAAAAAGGGAACATGAAATTGACGTCATTTGGCTCTTATTAAAGTTACATAAACTGGTCAGGCTGGATATAATAATAAGCGGAATATCATATCGTATAAACCTTTTCCAACTGCCGTTTCATTTAATAAGCAGAGTTGAACGGACGTGAAGATGTTGATCGCTTACAGTCGGTTAGCTGACGTCAAGATGAACAAATTCCAAATCTAAATAGTTTATCAGAAAATATATTCAGTTTACAGAAGGCATCATAAAAAATGGCTTCAAAATTACAGACATTTCAGTTTATATTCTTTTCTCATTATCCAGAGATAGTCGTGCATTTCGACCTGGTGTAATGCTTAGCAAGTTTGTCTTGCCAAATCAGTTATGATTGAGTAGTGTGTTCGTACCTCACTGGGTGCCCCATATTTTCGACCTTGTGCCACATCTTAGCTACGCCTAGACAATCATCATTTTGGACACTTCGACGTGGTGCAATGGTTAGCAAGCTTGTCTCACTAGATCAATTACAACTGAATATTGAGTTCGATCCTCACTGGGTGCTCTATTTTTCTGGCCTTGTGCCACATGCAAGCTGCGTTTAGAAATTCATCATTGAGTTCTTCGATGGAATGTAATAGTTAGCCACTTTGTCTCACTAGATCATTTACAATTGAATATTGAGTTCGATCCTCACTAGGTGCCCCATTTTTTTTGGCCTTGTGCTACATCTAAGCTACAATCAGAAAATTACCATTTCGACGTGGTGCAATGGTTAGTAAGCTTGTCTCACTAGATCAATCAGAACTGAATATTGAGTTCGATCCTCACTGGATGCCCCATGACTTCTGCCTTGTGCCTCATCTAAGCTATGCTTAGAAAATCACCATTGTTCAGGTTCCGTTTAAATACAGAAGGAATCATAAAATGTCAAACATTTCGGTTTTTATTCTTTTCCAATTACTCAGATTTTGTTGCTAGGCAGAAAGTGAAATTAGCCCCACGACACAGATGTCCATTTCACTTCAGATTATGTGCATCTATGAATTTCTTTTTAATTCAGTGACAGAGCTAAAAATATTTCTACAAAATTAAAAAAAAAATAATTACTTTTAAAAACAATTTTATTTGTTACCGAAGAATTATTGAAAAGTTCAATAAAACCTTATAATTAACAAAATTTCAGAGTTTAAAATGTTAATGGTCTTTCTCCGATAAATTAGTCGTGTTTTTTTTTTTTGTTGCATTCCAATTGTGTCTTTTTTAATATCTGAATTGGAATGTGGTTATTATTTTTGTTAAAAGTTTAACCTAAATTCACTTCATCGTCTTGAGTAATAAACAGAACATTTATTTTGTGGCTATCTTTATATTGTCAGGTTCTGGATACTAACAAATAGATATGAATTGACTGATATTGTTATAGCGATTTAAGCATAGCTGAGACGTGGCACAAGGCTAAAAATATAGAGCACCCAGTGAGGATGGGACTCTTTACTCAATCCTAATTGATCTAGCAAGCTAACCATTGCACAACGTCGAGGTGCTAGGTGAGTTTCCAAAGCTAGTTTGAATTCAGAGTTTTCCTTCACGGTTACCAATGAAGGTTATAGGGCACAATCTGTCCTGTTATTTATCCATAGCTGGGGGAAAGAAATGGATTCATACCTTTCCAAAGGGTATTAGTACGTGAAGTTAATGTAATAAACTCGACTGGAATTCGAACTCGGCTCTTCGATTCCTCAATCCGAGCAGCTATCCATTACTCCACCGCGCCCCAAGCCTTTACGCCACTTTACTTCGAAACACAGGTAAGGGGTGTGAACCGGGTGATAGGTGAATCTATCTCCTCCTATTCTTAGTTTTAAATTTATTTGATTTCCATGCAGGCATGTGAGTGAAGAGGCAGTTCGATGAAGATGAAGGTGTTGACAGACTTTTCTTGTCTTTCTTATTTTTACCTCCAATTTTAGGATTTTATTGCTCAGCACAGGGAAGGTGTTGTTCGGACTGAGCGGGAAGAGAATATATTATCTAGAACTTAATCAAATTGTTTGTGTGTATGTGTGTGTATACATTAAATGACACAAGGATATGCAAGTCAATTATACACAACACAGACATAAACATATGCATTATATATGCACAAGCAAAGTGACACGTAGACAGCGTGTGATGGACGGAGAATCAGCTCTTCTTTTATAATATCAGTTGTGGTGTAATAGATATCGGCTCGGAATGAGAATTCGGAGAGCCGAGTTCGAATCCCAGTCGAGTTGCTTATATTCACTTACGCAAAAATAGCCTTGTGAAAGATATGAATCTGTCTCTTCCCCGGCTGTTAGCATAGAATTTACGGCTACATATAGCCAACTCGATTGTAAGTTGATGAGATCTCGAAGCCAGTCTACTACTGCGCTTAAATTTAAAAAAGTCTAGGTACTATAGAATTGCGAAGAGCAATTACTATAAAAGTATTTATAGAAAAGGCAAAGGAAAACAACTTTACCGCGGTAGGAAAGTGACTGAAGCCGAGCCGCCAGATGAGGACCAATAATATTACTGATTCCTCTTTGGATTTTATCAAGGAGTTCAAGATAAATAGCAGGGGCAACGGACCATATGTGGTAGCAGTATTCTAACCACGGACGAATAGTAGACTTATATATATGTAAAATAGATTCTGAAGAGAACAGTTGTCTCGCACTACACAGTGAACCAACTTTGACAAAAACAAGGACAAATTATTAGTATCAATTGTTGTTCATTTAAGTTTGGGGTCACGGGATCAGAAAGAGAATAAGCTAAAGATCCTATATTTGATTTCACTTTTAATTTAGGTGCCATTGATTCAATAGCAAAATATTAGATTCAGTCATAAGTGATTTCCGTTTTGGAGATAATCCTAGGTATGACGATAAACTTCATCATGCAGCAAGACCTCTGATCGGGAGATTGGAGGTTTTGAGGAGCGTGGAATCACTTCTTAATTGCTGTTGTTACCAGGTCCACCTTGACCCGGGGTGGTACCACCTGTTAGAGTTCCAGCTATGGGCAAATAGTGATCCCCAAATAAACACTATGAAAGTATAAAAATACATTTTTATAGTAGAAAATACCAGCAATGAATTTTATATTGTGATGTAGTAACAAATAGAAGCTAGAAGATTCTGAAGTTGTATTTGATTCATTCTGCCTAATCGCTGAAAAACTTTTATTTTATTGTGGTCGATGGGGAGATGGGATATGCTTATTTTATTACTACATATATAAAAAAAATACCAATAATACCTATTTATAGTAGACATTACCAAAAATACCTATTTATAGTAAAAATTACCAAAAATACCAATTTACAGTAAAAATTACTAAAAATACCTATTTATAGTAAAAATTACTAACAATCCCTATTTATAGTAGAAATTACCAACAATACCTATTTACAGTAAAAATTACTAACAATACCTATTTATAGTAAAAATTACCAACGACACCTATTTATAGTATAAATTATCAACAATACCTATTTACAGTAAAAATTACTAACAACACCTGTTTATAGTAAAAATTACTAAGAATACGTATTATACGTAAAAATTACTAAAATACCTATTTATACCAGAAATTATCAACAATACTTATTTACAGTAGAAATTGCCAACAATACCTATTTACAGTAAAAATTACCAACAATATCTATGTACAGAAAAAAAAATTACTAACAATACCTATTTATAGTAAAAGTTACCAACAATACCTATTTATACTAGAAATTACCAACAATACCTATTTATTGTAATAATTACCAACAATACAATTTTAATGAAAATGACCATCAATACATTTTATAGTAGAATTTCCAACAATGCATTTTATAATAGAATTACCAAGAAACCAGTTTTATAGCAAAATGACTAACAACACATTTTATCTGTAGTTGAATGCATACAATTGCGCTTAAAATATATTTAATTGAAGCCATAAAGTTGTGTTCAAAATATGTAGATTTCGGCATTAAATAACCCATAGAGGTGTTGATATGCCACTAAACCAAATCAACCGAACAACCGTTTTCGGGAACCAATTGTAATGGCGATTGTATCATCCTAACCATTAACCATTTAAGAAAATTACTAACAAAAAGCGCAAAAGGCAGTGAATTGACAAGAATACATTCCTGCAACAAATACTAAAAACTGAATTCCAAGAAAAAAAGCTAAAGTGGTGTGTGATGAGATCGTCGGGTATTATTCATTTATAGATAGTAAAATGCAATGAAACTTCAATGAAATTTCGACAAAAAGCAGTCTGCGTTCGTCAATGTTAAAAGAATCCTGTTCTCCTCAATGAAACGGAAGGCCGCATAAAACAGAAATAAGACGGGAAAAGATTTTAGAACGCGGCTGGTCTGTTCTACCCAATCCCGCCATATTCACACCTGACCCTTGCACCAAAAGATTATGACATTTTCGATCACTGCCAGACTATTAAATGGAAAAAACTTTCTGTAATGTAAGTAAATTTTAAAAAAATCATATCCAAGAGTTTATTGAAAACGATTCACATCAAAACCTGCGGAGTTTTATTCAAAAAGTGTTGAAATAGAAAAAAGGTCATCGCAAATAATGGCGAATATACAGGATTAGTCAAAATTAGGTTAACACTAATATGAGAGGAATCATCTATTCAGAGTTTACTGAACAGTCTCCACCTGTCAACGACTCATGCACAAAAACCATCGATCAACAGTACAATTTAGTGCCTTGACACACATTTCACGGGGTATGTTTGATATTAGAGCTTTTATTCTATCCTTGAGGTCATCGATGTCTCTAACATTTTTGCTATACACACGATCCTTTATCCTACCCTATAAGCAGAAGTCACAGGGTGTAATTGGCCCATATTTCTTTACAACTCCAACGGTGACTGCAAATGCTTACTTACAAATGCTGCAAGAGTTTGTCATACCCCTTCAAATCAGACGAGCAGGGTATTTCCAACAGGATGGTGCACCGTCTCATTTTGCCCGTACTGTTCGTGCTTGTCTCAATCAAAGTTTCCCAAATCGTTGGATAGGTCGCGGAGGAGCGTTGGCATGGTAACCACATTTTCCTCATCTGACACCCTGTATCTTTTCTATAAAATCCAAAGAAGAATTTGCAATGTCATTGGTTCTGACCTGGCATCTCGGCTTCAGTCACATTCCCACCACCATAAGGTAGCTTCTATGTGCATTTTCTATAAATACTTTCATGGTAATTGTTCGGATGAACTTTCCCCTATGGTACCTAGACTTTATGAATTTAAATGCGGTACTAGATTGGCAACAAGGTCTCTTAATTTTACAGTTGAAATGAGTAGATGTAACCGTAAGTTCTATGCTAACAGTTTCTTCTATCGCACTTCTTGCTTGCGGAAACTCTCTTCCGTCTACTTGCTGCCCAGTTAACTTTGATCTTCAAAAATTTAAATGAAATGTCAATCGTTATCTTCTGTCTTAATTCTTTTACTTTTATTGTCCTCTCTCCTTAATAGTAGTTTTTCCCATATTCCCTAACACTCAGTAACCTTTTGCGTCTTAGTGGCTTTATTGCCTTGCTGTGGTGAAATAATTAAAAAAAAATTAAAATATATAAAACAATGTCCTTATTATTAAACGGCTGATTCTGAAGTCGATGAACGACAAATAATTTGATTTCTCGATGATTGCCATTCTCACACACAGAAGGAAAAGAATTTTGGAAGGAAAATAAAAAAGAACACAAAATATGATTCCTTTATTTAAATATTCTAAGGATTTCTAAAAAAAAAAAAAAATTATGTAAGGATCACTGTATATAGAGAAATATCGTAAAAAAGACTCTATAGTTATTATTTATCTGAAATGTCATTTAGGTATATACCAATCCAGAATAATACATGTTGAAATTTCTCCGTAGGCCCAATCAATCAACGCTGCAACCGAGTCATGGACACGAAACTAGTTTTCATTGATGTTCCTCAAAAGCGAAAGGAAAAGAAAAGAAACAAAAGATGATGAAGAAAGAAAGAAAGAGAGAGAGGGAGGGGGAGGGAGGGGAGGGAGGAAGGCGAGATTAAGACTCACTCTTTTGTGTGAATGTCGATTAATCATTCTTGAATTAGAAATCGTATTATCCACGACCCTGATCCTTATCACTGTAACGCTACAGTGTAATCATAGACATAAACGAATTTACGGTCAATAAAAAAACAAAAAAAAACAAAAAAAAACTAGCTGATTATCAATACTCAGTAGGGAAATGACCTCCTTAATTTATTTACTCATTGTTAAAAGAAGTAAAAATTATCGCTTTTATTGCGAGATATGAAAATTTATAGCACACTAATATCTGCTCCTCATATATAAAAGAACACCCCAGAAATAGACAACGTGTACAAAGGAATCAATATTGGATGGTGGATATAAATTTCCCGCTTCAAGTAATCTTTAGACCAAGTGTATATCTTGTTCTGTAAAGGTGTTTGTGATTTTGAGATTCCATATATATTTTGTTAGTGTTGTACTATTTGCATATATTTGTTGTTAACTATTTTGTATAAGTAATCTTTAGACCAAGTGTTGTTCTGTAAAGGTAATGTACCGATTATCGATATTTCGTCCCCGGTAAAAAGGTATATTTTTTATAAGTATGTTCTCTGTTTCCAGAGGTATTATGGTGTGTATATATATTTTTTCTTGGCTTCCTTTCGATCTTACTGTAACTTGGTATATGACATTAGTCAGTGGGCATTCGTGCTTTGTCCTGCAGTTACAACTCGGGCTATGGTTGGGGGGACTTGCAGTGTATTTTTAAAAACACTTTTACCTAAAGAAGAAAATTGCTATCGCAGCTGAACAGGCAAGAGTGAATTAAATAGAAAGTTGCCATTTTACTTTGTATTTCCGTACTGCTACGAAAGCTTCGATGACGGCTTTCAATAAGGGAGAAACCTCAATAGTAGATATATTGTACATAAACATAGCTTTATTGTGTATTAATTACTTTATCTGCACCGATATGCATAGATATAGATATGAGGGGGGAAAATGCATGACAAAGTGGAAAAAAATTTCGTGTAACGCGTTTCGTCCTTTTGGACTTTATTGGACTAAATTTGTTTGTTTTTGGCGCGACTACGCATGCGTACGAACGGAGGATGCTGGGGATTTTAAATTAATTTTTCCCTCGTTAGTGCGCATGTGTAGCTGCACCAACGCAAACAAATTTAGTCTGATGAAATCCGAAAGGACTAAACGCAGCGCACGAAAACTTTTTCCACTTTGACATATTTTTTTCTCCAATGTTGTTCTGGATATAGCGATTTTCTAAGCCCGGCTTAGATGTGGCACAAGGCCGAAAGTAATGGGGTACCCAGTGAAGATCGAACTCACTACTCAGTCGTAGATAAGCTTCCTAACCATTACACCCCGTCGAGGTGCCCATGTTGTTCTGGATATATATCGTTATCTCATATAGGTATGATATGTGATATATATATAGAGAGAGAGTTGAGAAGATATATATATAGAGAGATGAACAGATTGTGTGTGTGAGATAGATAGATAGGTAGATAGATATCTGTAATGCTTAAAAATGTCTTATAAATGCTTAAAATAATGAAAATAATTATTTTATGTAGAGCCTTTCGATCGTGAAATAAAACTGAATTCAGCAATTGTTTAGATAACTCGACCAACATCAATTTAACAGAGAGTGCAACATCCACTATAAATGTTTTTAACTTGGCTGACTTGGCTAACAGTCTAGCTCTCTGTCTTCGGGCGGAGAGGAGCCCGGACGAGGCTCCGCCGAAGGGCAGAGACTGATCGGGGTGGTTGACTGCCCCTAAAGCCGTTTATGCGGGTTCAAAGAGGGAATATTTTTGGCCGAGCCTACGAGCTCGGAGATCCCACATTAAACCCGGCCTTGTGCCACATGTAACCCTCGTGGTGGGGTAGTTAAATATCACTATGAATGTTTTGCAATGGTGACACAGATATATATTCTCTATCAATCATCTGAATCCTCTTTCTGTTCTCCATCACCATGGCAGATGCTGATCTCCACGAGAGTGACTCGTACTCGGGTTAATATTCTCCAATTATATAATGTGTAAAGATTATATTGAATACATCGCTAAGTCAGCTGCTAAGAAAGTTGGTTCATTGTGTCGTGCGAGACAATTTTTCTTTCTAGAGTCTGTCATACATATCTATATAAGTCTACCAATCGTCCATGTTGAGAAAATAGCTGCCACATATGGTCAAGTTCTCCTGCTATATAGTTGAGGATTCTTAATAAAATCCAAAGATGAATCAGCAATATTATTGATCCTGACCTGGCGTCTCGGCTTCAGTCACTTTACCACTGGCAAGGTGCTTTATTTGTGGTGTGTCCTGCTTGAAGGCGGAGCACAACTGATCTCAGTTAAAAGATTTGAGAAGCTATTAGATTAGGTATCATTTTACTATTGCGGGACCCTAAAATTCATATAAACATCGTCGTACTTATACAAATTACAAATGCACACACACACACACACACACACACACACACACACACACACACACACATATATATATATATATATATATATATATATATATATATGAAGAAATGAAGAAATATAGTTTTAAGGTATGTTATCAGAGATAGAGTGTATGTAAACTTAGATATATAGAGAGATTTGAACAGACTGAAATAGATTGATAGGTAGATTCATATGATAGATAGATAGATAGATAGATAGATCATGAACGCTTAACAAAACACGTAGTCCAATAAATCACTGGAGTTTGAAACGTTTAATGAATCTATCTCACCCACCAGCTATGTATTGAATAGTAGAACAAGTTGCATCTTATAGTCTTGGTTAGGAACCATTCTACCGCAGAAAGAAATTGCAAGAAATTCTTTTGCCTAGACAATCATGAATCGAAAGAGACATGATTGCCTTAGCGTCGATCACGTATGGTATTTCACTGTTTGACTGATATTTGTAGATAAAAGTGCTCAATATTAGGGATAGAGCGTATAAAATTGGTGAATGTGATCAACACCGAGTGGCGACCGTTTGTTTCCTGCCTGAAAGTAACCGTCAGGCCATTTCTTTTCAGAATCCTATTGTATAAACGTGGCCTGAAGATTGCTTTCAAGAATGAAACAGACTGTCGATGATGGCATCAATTTCCAATTACACACACACACACACACACACACACACACACACACACACACACACACACACACAGAGAGAGAGAAAGACACACAGACACACACAAATATATATATCCGACGATTATTTTGATATGTTTTCTGTTTATACGTTATTTTTATTTATATAATTAAAGTAAAGTAAATGTTCTGTTTTTTAATTAAACAGTATTAAATACTTTTACCGGCCTGAATATTCGAGAAATTTCGTAGAAAAGTGTGCCAACAGGAATCGAACCTGTAACCCTAATGAGAACCATCATTTGATTTGATTTGCTGTTCAGCTAAATAGAAGCGTCTGGTCAGCAAAGTCCGAATTACTGCTGATAAAACTTCAACAATTTTTATCGATCTATCATTTCTGCTCACGAAACATAACTTAATGTAAACATATCTTAATGTAAACATATCTTAAAGTAAACGTATTTTAATGTAAACATATCTTAATGTAAACAGTGAGTACTAAAAACCTAAGTCACTGAACGATTTGTTTCGCCCTGTTCGGATGTTTTTAGTTCTTTCTTTTTTTTTCCAATTTTTTCCTCGGGTACCAGTTAGTTTTGATAGACTTGCAAATTGAGCTATCCGAGGTTTTTACCAACCGACGAGTATTACTATTAATATATATATATATATATATATATATATATATATATATATATATATATATATATATAATTATTTATTTAAAAATTATAACATAAATATGTTAGAAAATCACTACAAAAATAGCCATTTTGTTTCAACACATTTGGTGTCTTATTAAGTCATGATGTTGAATGTAGATTGTAGAATGAAGGTTTTAAAAGGTTCAAATTAACTAACCACCCCTCGTAAGGGGAAACGCTGTTACATGATATATATATATATATATATCTATATATATCTATCTGTGTGTGTCTGTTCAATAAATCAATGTGTTCAGTAGACTTATCTTATCTTCGACAAAGTACGCCACAACGATCTGCTGGAACTGCTCAGCAACCTTGATATATTCGAGAAAGATATCAGAATAATCAAGAACCTATACTGACAGCAAACAGCATGCATGTGCATAGAGAACGAGTTCAGCGAATATACACAAATAGAAGGGGGCGTAAAACAAGGATGCATCTTCCCACCCGACCTATTCAACCCATACAGCGAGGAAATTCTGAGAGAATTGGAAACCCTACCGGGATTTAGCACCGGCGGACACAATCTTAACAACATAAGATATGCAGATGCATATATACTGGTAGCAAACACGGAAAATAAATTACAAAACCTCATACAGAAGGTAGTGAAGGAGAGTGATAAGAAGAGACTAAGCATAAACTACAAGAAAACAGAATGCATGGTCATCAGTAAAAGGATGAGGCCAAAATCCGATTTGCAGGTCGGGAACATTAGAATCAAGCAGACGCAGAAGTTTAAATATCTAAGAAGCGTTTTGGCAGAGGATGGTCAAGGACGCATTTCAAAAGCTAGGCAGAGTATTGCGAGACATGAGGATTTCTTTGGTAACAAAGAAAAGAATACTGAGCTATTACGTGATATCTGTCCTTCTTTACGGCAGCGAATGTTGGACGATTTTCTCAAAGATTAAGAAGAGCCTCGAGGCGACGCAGATGTGGTCCTAAAGAAGGATGCTAAGGATATCATGGACCGAGTGTGTGAGCAACAATGATGTCTTAGAGAGGATCCAAACAAGGAAGAGGCTTATACTTAACACCAGGAAGAGGCAGCTGAAGTTTCTGGGACACATAATGAGGAAAGATGACCTGGAGACTTTGATACTCACGGGTCAAATAGAGGGAAAGAGAGACAAGGGAAAACAACGCGTGACATACCTGGCGGGCTTAAGCAAGTAGATGACAGAACGTGTTCTGGGGGAGGTAACAGAGGAAAGGAACTTGTTGAGAGCTGCAAAGAATAGAGGGAGTTGGAGAGCCATGATCGCCTACACCCTGAAAGGACATGGCATATAAAAAATAAAGAAAAGAATTATCTCATTGTCTGATATCCTGAGCTTGGCATCAAATCGCTCATCAGGGTTAGATATTTGATAAATCTATTGAGTTATCAGTTATCATATTTATACTGCTCAGAACAAACGCTGAGCATAAATTTAAAAACGTACCTTGTTACATTTCATCCCCGTCGATCAGACCCCGAACTATCGCGAGTCACGATGAATGGATTTGCTCTCGAGGAGGCTCCGTGCCTTGAGAAGATATTGGGCCTCAACCTCAAGTGGAATTCCTATATACGATCCATCGCTAAAGATACCTATACTGCTTCAGTAAGTACCTGACTCCTGATACTATCCTCTAACTTTATAAGAACCAGATCAAACCTAAAATGGAATACTGTTGCCATATTTGGGCAGAAGCTGTCTAGACCTCTCTTTCCAGTCTTGATAGAGCTCAAAAGCATTTTCCATTCTCCAACCTCTCTCTCTCTCTCTCTCTCTCTCTCTCTCTCTCGCGGGTCTCTTACTGATCTGTCGATAGTACCATGGAAGGTGCTGGAACAGAGTACATTCCTTGGTTCCGCCAGATCTAACCTTCACGGTAAGGACCCGCCATGCCACTTACATAGTAGCAAACTACCCACACTCCCTTCATATTCCATCGGTGAAAACTAAGTTCCACACATTCTTTCCGCGAACCACTGCCCCGTAGAACAGACTCCCAAGAGGATGTTTTCCCGATCATTACAATCTTAACCTGTTCAAGTCTTGAGTTAACCGTTATCTTCTTCTCCTTAACATAACCCTCTACCTCGAGCGGTCCTCGGGCCTTTTAAAGGGCGAACGTTACCGTAAAAACACACAAACTCATGAAAAGAAAACTGTCGACTAAGTTGAATGTCAATTATATAAATCTGTTTACTGATGAAAGCAATTTGGGAAAATATAGTTGTTTGAAGAGAAAATTGCATACTTGTAAAATTTTCGACACGTTTTTGTCTCGTGAAAATATTAGCTTTTCACTCATGTAAAAACTCTACTTGCATTAATAGGAAATATGACTAAAAAACAATAACACGAAATCAGAAAAAATTAATTGGTCCCTTGTTTAATGATTGTTCTTTTAAATTGACAAGAGGCTGCTGAAAAGTTCTCAGCCCAACTCACTTACAGGAATATGGTCCAATGCCTAAACAGAATTTTCTCTTTGAATGTGTTCTTGGTCGGACCGAGAACTTTTCGGAATCCTCTTTTACAAATATTTCTGTCCAGCATAGATATTTTATTGATTGGAAAAAAAAAATGAGGGTGGAGAGTGTTGTGTAGTGTCCTAATCTCGGAAAATCTCGATGCTAATTTTGCGTTGCCATAGCAAACTCCGGTGACGTCAAAGAGCCATTTTGTTTCAAATTCGAACAATCAGTCAGTATTCGTGCGGTTCGACGAATTGAGATTTGAAGTGTCTCGATACGATACTAAAGTCTGACATGAAGTTCTTCGCCGATGTGAGCAGACAAGCGCGTTCAGCAAACGAAATAACAAAACCAAATACAAGAAAACTTATTTATTGATGACTATATTAGCACAGGAGATGGGGACAGAGGAGATATATTTAGTATTGGAGATAAGGAAATTGAACATAGAAAAGGCTAGGAATAGCTTCACACGACACCGCAAAATATTCAATGATACAAAACCGAAACATTAACCTAAAAACTCATCATCTTTTTAAATAGCCTCGTCACATCGAGGCTTTCAACCTTCAGGTCAGCAAAAATAAATAAATAAATAAATAAAATAAAATAAAAATAAATAAAAAAATAAAATAAAATAAACAAACAAAAATAACAAAAAAAAAAAACGAAGTATCAAAAGAACGGTTTTTCCCTTGATAACGCTATTATTTTAACTACCTTCACTCCTCAGCAATGTAAAAAAAAGCGATGATTAGAATTGTCATAAATCTTAAACATATGAAAGTGAATTTATACATTTTCTTTGTTCTTGAGAATTTACAACAAAAATATTGTTGTAGAGTAGTTTTCACAGTGGAGGCTTGTATTTCGCTAAGTCGGTCCTAAAAGGGTCCGACGTACAAAACGTTAGGAACTTGAAATGAGTTAACTTGAGTTAATGACGCAGCAATCTAGTTGTGATGGTTGATACTTCAATATCCGACATCGACTGACTCGCTCAACTCCACTGAGTCCAACTGGCGACCGCTACTACTACTACTACTATTTATTATGTGTGGGAGAGTCTATTACAATAGAATAGGTAATGTTCTGGTATAATAAATATTAAACTCTATTTCTTATTGTTTATTTACAAGAATAATTTCATATTTACAACATTCTAAAAACTAATTTAATTAAAACTAATGCAATATTTATCATTTACCAATTTACAAATAAATAAATATGAAAACAATTTTAAGGGGTACCATATGTACTGCAGACATAACACCCATAGTATGTCTAGGGCAAGGTAGCCTGAATGAGCTTCTTCTTCAGATTGATTTTGAATTCAACTTTTTCTTCCTCTTAGATTCTTTAACCGATAACTGTGTGGAGAAGAGATGTATTCATGCCTTTTCTAAATATATTAGCGGGAAAGTGAACGTATCGAACTGGATCAGAATTCGAACTCGGCTCACCGAATCTTTTTCAGAGTCACTAACCACGACACTACGTGCGCACCTCCAATACGAGATTAGATTAACCGAGCGAGGTCCTATCTTGGACAAGGTTGCCGGCTGGCTTAATGTCAGTCCTGACTTGAAACGTCACGTGCTGCCTTGTCGTTAGAGTTAAGCGACGCCCCAAAAAGTCAATAAAAATTAATTGGAATTAAAAAAAAAATGTGAGTTATTTGCTGCGTTTTAATTATTTGTCACCCCCACGGCGGTCAATACGACGCGAGGTTAGTTTAATGTGGGATTGTGCATGCGTAGAAACAAAACTACATGTCACATTCACACAGACGTGCTGTGGATTTTCTCTGTCTTTTCTACAAATATTTTCATGGCAACTGCTATGATGAGCTACTTTCACTGGTACCCAACTGCATGAATTTCAGCTTGCTACTAGCTTGGACATTTGGTTCCATCCTTTCACGGTCAAAACGGTTAAATGAAGCCGTCTCTTCTACTCCAACAGCTTCTTATCTCTCACTTCCCGACAGTGGAACTCCCTTCCTCTTACTTGCTTCCCTGATAGCTATAATCTTCATATATTCAAATGTAATGTCAATCGGCATCTTCTGATGCTTTGATCTTGATCCCCGTCCTTCTCTCGTTTCATTTGTGCCGCGTCTCGTCTTCGGACGAATCATAATTGATCCGTACCAAAAGTCTGTGTCAAATATCTGTCGTGATATGTACACCTTTCTACCATAAGCGATTCCGACAGGAATATGTGGGATACCATTGAACTAAGTAGAGCAAGAATTTAACTGGGACAAGGAATAGGGTGCTAAAATTAACGCCTTCAAAACGAAACTTCTCTCTTTTAATCGTCTGAGAGAATCCTTTTTTACCTTCCATCAGCATGGCTGATGCTAACCTCCAGGAGAGTTTATCATTGCACCTTCTAGGACTAAGGTTTTCCGCTGACATGAATTGTAAAGATTATATTGAATGAATTGCTTGGTCTGCTGCTAAGAAATTTGGTTCACTGTGTCGTACTAGACAGATTTTCTCGTCATAATCTGACACATTTCTAAGTCAATATTCATTGAATATTGCTGCCAAATCTGTTCTGTTGATGTTGCTTTTTATTTAGAGATTCTTCATAAAATAAAAAGAAGAATATACAATGTTATTGGTCCTGACCTGGCATCTCGTCTTCAGTCACTTTCCCACCGTCGTAATATGGTTTCCCCGTTCATAGTAAATATTGTGAGGTGCTTTCTTCTTTGGTACGTAGACTTTATGAATTTAAATGTGGGCTGGTATTGAACTCACAACTCTTTGGGTTTAGTTACTGGATCGGACCAACGTCTTTATCCACTGTGGATAAGAGTTGTAAGTTCAATACCAGGCCACAGCAGTGGTGAACCAAAACTTGGAAAGTTTTTTTTTTTTAAGCGTTTCACCCCATGCAAGGCGGGAAACCGCTAGCACGCAAGGGGTTACAGAGAGTTGGAGCGAGAGCAAAGAGGAGTGATAGAGGAAAGGATGAAGAGAAGGTTAGGGGATGGATCAGGGCATCTGGAGACGTCGATTGACATTACATTAGAATAGTTGGAGATTATCTCTATCAGGAAAAAAAGAAATGGAGAGGGAGTTCCACAGGCGAGAAGTGCGAGACATGAAGCTATTGGAGTAGAAGAGACGGCTATATTTAACAGTTTCGACAGTGAAAGGGTGAGAGCGATATGCCAGTCTAGTAGAACGCTTAAATTCATGAAGTCTGGGAAAGCAGCTCATCGGAGCAGTTACCGTGAAAGTATTTTTAAAAAAGACAGAGGGAGGCAACGGCGCGTTGAGTTAAAGGGAAATAACTGAGACATTCGGAAGAGGCATGACATGTGGAACTAGAACAATCTACCCCGCTGGACGAAATAAACTCCAATTACTTCTCGCCTTCAGAAAGTAAAAAAAAACAAAAAAAAAACTAACAAAACAAAACAAAACATTGTCAGCAAAAGGAACCAGCCAGCGTGCAAATTACAAATCGGAGATACCAAAATCAAGTAAGTGCAACAATTTAAATATGTTGGAAGTGATTTAACAGAGGAACAAAAGTGCGACACTGAAATCCGAAGGCGCATTGTGGTAGCAAAAAAATGCCTTCCAAAAGCTAAGCATTGTATTAAGAAACAGGACCATTTCATTAGAAACAAAGAAAAGAGTAATGAACTAAATAAATAACTAAATAAATATCAGTCCGCCTATATGGAAGTTAATGCTGGACAATTTCCTCAAAAACGAAACTGTTAACAGATATTGTTATGCTGTCTACTTTTATATGTAACACTCCTAAAAATATTTTTAATTTTGTCATTTTTAACCCATTTTAATATTAGTAAATTAAGCTAAAAATATAGAATTCTAGAATTTTCTCGAGCGTTCCTGTTTACTGTAGAATATTCTAGAGGGACAACTAAAATATATAAAAGCGACTTGTTTCCGGAGTTAATCAGACAATTCAATCAGTCAGTCTGTCAGTTAATTAAGTTCAGGCATTAAGATAATTTTGAATTGGCATATGATTTAGTGAGTAATTTTGTCACCGTGATTTACTAGTTGATTTAAATAGACGTAATTTATAGTGTAATTACTCATCCGTGTTTCTAGTTTAATTTCATAGATTGTAAGTACCTATTCCATAATAAGTTACTATTTAAACCAATTTTTATTTATATTTCAGATTTTCATAAATTTATATGACTTAAGGGCTTTAAATACCTTTACAACTTGGCAGAACAATCAAGCATTATGTCATCAAACACTAGAAAGTTCAAATACAAAAACAACCCCGATTCCTTTCGTTTTATATGTGGAAATTTTCCACATTCACATCAACGAGCAAAATAACTGACTTCGTAAAAAAGATTCTTGTCTCAATGAAAGCTTCACATTTGTTTATTTTAAGTTATTTCTATTATTATAATGTAATTTTACTGTAGAGTGAACTGCTTGTATTCATGATTTTATTCATAATTTTAACACGTGACTTAATTTTTTAGTTTTTATTGGAAAAATCTGGAAAATATTACATAGGCTTTTGCCAAGAATCAGGACCTGATAGAACTAAACCAAATTGAAATTCGTATTCAACACATCCAAATTACCTGTAATCAAGCGTCAGATATCATTCAATAAAATACCTGTTTTCCAGTGATCCATTCTTGATTTGTAACGAGTTTCTAGAGTCGAGATTGAAAATGCATTTTTATTGTAAATTTCTTTCGTAAATTCATGAACAATTCAATTACCTTCTCCATCCGTTTATGTATTTCTCGGTTACAGATATTTAAGGAAGGGTTTAATTAACTTACTCTTAAAAATAAATAAAGAAGTGAGATAAATGAAAAGCAAATTGTATATCCAGGCGCTGTCCTGCCATCCATTTGCATAAGCTCGGTAGATAAGTTATTCGCGGTTTCTCTCTTGCATTGAATACGCCTTGGGTCACATGTGAAGATGACGCATGAATCATAGGGATGTTTTATTTTCCGAGCACAATCAGCACATTGTGACCGTGTTCGTAGTTAATATTATTGAGTGTCGGCGTTTTCTTTTTTATTATTCATATTCCATTATTTTAACCTTTTTTTTTACATGTGGATGAGGTTATTATGTTTGTATTTTCTACTAGTATGTTTCGAATGGAGTCTGGTAGGGTTGCGTGTGTGTTTAAATGGGTTCTAACGGAGCTGTGGTCGGATAGGTGTGACGTAAGGCGTTTGGATAGGCATGTAATAGTGTGACCGATGCCAATTTTTTTTAAGCATTTCACTCCAAGCAAGGCGAGAAGCCACTAGCACGCAAGGGGTTACAGAGAGTTGGAGCGAGAGCAAATAGGAGTGATAGAGGAAAGGATGAAAAGAAGGATAGGGGATAGATCAAGACATCTGGAGACATCGATTGACATTACATTTGAATAGTTGGAGATTATAGCTATTAGGGAAACAGGAAAAGGGGAGGGAATTCCACAGGCGAGAAGTGCGAGATATGAAGCTATTGGAGTAGAAGAGATGGCTACATTTAACAGTTTCGACAGTGAAAGGGTGAGAGCGATACGCCAGCCTAGTTGAACGCTTAAATTCATGAAGTCTGGGAACCAGCGAAAGCAGTTCATCGGAGCAGTTACCATGAAAGTATCTGTAAAAAAGACAGAGGGAGGCGACGGCACGTCCGTGAAAGAGCGACTGCAGACGAGATGCCAGATCAGGGCCAATTACATTGCATATCCGTCTCTGGATTTTAATTATTTATGAGTTCCTCAAGCGGCGTTTGAACTCATAAATAATGTTGTTTCTATGTAGTTTTGATTTTGCAGGTGTGTTGTCATTTTTGAGGATAAGGTTACCTGTTTTATATTTTTTTGTACTAGATAATTTTTTGTTCATATCAACTGGGGTAGTACATTTTTTTATGACATTTCTAAATGAAGATTCATCTTGTTTATAGTTGAGGTGAATTTGGCTTTTGTAGAAAATATTAATGTTATTTTTGTTTGTGAGTTCACTATCGTTATTATTTATTTTGGAAAGAAATAGTCTAATCTGGAGGTCGATGAGGTGTTTAGTAAAACCGTTGTTAACTAGTGTCTGTTTTGCATTGTTGAGTTGAAATATCCCTTTAACTCTAGATACATACACACACAACCTATACACCCACTTAAAAAGTAAAAATAAACTCATCCCTGATAATGGCTAAAAGCGCTCGGATTTCAGAACATTTGGACAGTTTCTACACACTCTGAGTCCAGAAAAGAAAACAACACTTGTTAGAACACAAAAAAATTAAATAAAAAGTTTAATCGCAGTACCGTGTCTGTTGCCTTTAATGAAACATATATATATATATATATATATTATATATATATTCCAGTCGAATCCCTAACATTCACTTACGTGCTAATGCACTTGGGAAAAGTATGAATCCTCCTCTTCTTCCCCCAGCTATGGGTAACTAGCAGGACAGACTGGGTTCTATAGCCTTAGATGGCAATTGGTCATGAAGGCCAACTCTGAGTTCAAAACCTGCGGAGGTTCGTTTGGGGACCTTGTGGCACACTGAGCACCAGGTCTCTGTATTCGGCACTTCAAAAAGTGTGGTTGGTTCTGCACAAAACCTTCACCACTATAATCAAATCTCATGTGCTGGGGTCAGGCTGTCGGTTCCTAGGAACTGAGTTGCCTGACGCTCATACGTCGTAAAAGGGTCCTGATAGGCGCGGATCATCAGCCCGCGTCGATCAACGACAGGAGAGACCACGATATATATATATAAAGTGAAAATAGAAGTCAACACTTAGAGGCGACAGTCTGTTTCATGCTAGACGTAATCGTCAGGCCACGAGTGCTGTTATTTTTCTCGGCTTTTTATCTATACGGGTCAGTGGTACATCGTGGTAGTCTATTTTGGCGGTTATTTTACCGAAAGTCGTTTATTTGTTTATTTATTTATTTGGGTTAAATTATTTTGCTTGTTTTTATTTATTTTTATTTATTTATTTTTTTAATCGTTTTTTTTTTAACGTAGTAAAAATTTGTTTATATCGCATATTTAATAGTTTTGTTTAGGTTTGGGAAGATAATAATAAGCTATTCATTCAATTTTGGGGTTGAGTGTTGTAGTTTATTCTAGCTATTATTTTGGCGGGAACAATAAACGGCTTCCGGTAAAATAACCGCCAAAATAGACTACCCACAATGCACCACTGACCCGTATATATAAATAGCCGAGAAAAATAACAGCACTCGTGGCCTGACGATTGCGTCTAGCATGAAACAGACTGTCGCCTCTAAGTGTTGACTTCTATGTTCACTTTTATATTTACACACGCCATATCCCATAAATATAGCACATCTTAAGACTATATTTTTCGTATATATATATATATATATATATATATATATATATATATATATATATATATATATTATTTCAAGCATTATTGTAGTGGTACTCGTTGTCGAGTATTGGGATACTCATCGACATTTCTTTCTGCAATTGGATTTGAAGAGACATCCGCAGCCACCTCATCGTATGATAGAACGTTTCAGAGGATGAAGAGCTCTGGCTTTTCTTTGGGCTCTTTTCGTCTCTTCTATTTGTCTATTTGGTGTTCTCGAAGGATGTTGTTTTTCCGTGGATTGCACGTCTCTAATTGCTTCTTTAGATGCAAGAAGAAGATGCTATTCTGAACTTGAGTTCAGAAAGATGACGCGTTTTGACGAAGTCCCCCCAAAATTAACGGATTTATGTTTAATGTAAATATTGCTAAAAGTTACATAATAATTTGATACAATTTGCAATTATTATATAATGTGCTCAGTTTTTATCTTCTTATTTTAAACCATGTATATTACATCTATCGGCCTGCGCATTCGAAAAATCTTAAGAAGGAGAATGTGTTCACCGGCAATGTTCGACGGTGCATCCCCCTTTGTAGGGAAACCGCCATTTGACTCGGCATGCTTTACTGCTCGCCTATAGAGAGCGTCACAGATCTGAAAGGACTTGGTACATAAAAAGAAGCAATCTACTCTTACAGAATGCTGCTGGTGTCGTGAGTTTAATCTTCAGCGAGTATTTTCACATTTTGATCAACAAGTTAAAATTTACAACTATCTCTTGCCTGCTTTTCTCCCCTCATCTGCCAAAAAAAATTTTGACTTTTTAATGTCAGGCTTTTTTTTTTCTTGTCCATTTCGTCTCATTTAACAACAGCGTCCTTGCCGGAAAAATGTCCGAAATCTTTTAATCATTCACGTGTTTATACGATGGGCATTCGGTTATTTGATTTTACACGTCAAAATGCAGTTTAAAGATTCTGTAATCGTCTTTTTAATTACGTACGTCTACAACGAAACCTTTCCACATGAGATTATGTCAATTGTCTTCAATGCACACAATCTAATTCAACAAAAGAAAGTCTTCCAAATTACGTTTTGCAATGGATACGTGAGTACAGGGCATTAACTCAGTCTGCGTTACTAGATGCTTTTGGAGGGCACAAAATGTCCAAACGTATATTTAGTTACAGATTGAGATCTACAAAAATAGTGTCGGCATCGCAAGGTAAAATAGAGGAAGCAGTCGAGTGACTGAAGAGAAAAAGAGGGACAGCAAGAGAAAAAAAAACGAAGAAGAGAAAGAGAGAAACAATTAAGAGGAAAAGAAGAAAGAAAAACAAAATAAAAAAGAAAGATAGAAAAAGAAAATGAAAAGGGCAATGAAAAAAAAAGAGAGACTGAAGAGTAATAAAAAAAGAAGCAAAGAAAAAGAAAAGAAAAAAATCGAAAGTAACGATCGACAAAAGAAGATTCTATCGACTGATACGTTTTTACGGTTTATCAACCCGTTGCAGGTTATTTAAAGACAGAAAATATCTTTAGATTGTAAGAATTATTTTTAGATAATAATGATTTAGTGATGAGTGTCTTACTAATTAAACCAAAGTTGGGGGAGGGAGAAAAGATGGATTCATGCCTTTCGCAGGCGTATTTGCGTATAAATGAATATAACGAACTCAACTGGAACTCGGCTCTCCGATTTTCAGTTCCGAGCCATTGCACCACCTGCACATCCAAGCTTATAGCACCTGGTATTTCTAAGTGGTCACTCATCAAGGTACGGATCGGAATCGACGTTGCTTAACTTCGGTGATCGTACGGGAACTGGTGTTTTAAAGTGATATGGCCGTAAACATACCCCCAAAAATATAAAAAAAAAGAGAGAATAAAAAATAAAAATAGTTGGGGGGGGGAATGAAAGAAATAATGGACAGAGACGCCAGAGTAAAAAAAGAAAGAAGGAAAGGATAAAAAGAAAACACATAGAATCGAAAAAGAAAAAGGAAAGGCCGAGAAAGGAGAAGAAATAATGAAGAAGAAGAGAAAGGAAGAGAATAAAAAGAGAGGAGGTCAATAAAGGAGAGTAAGAGAGATGCCATTTTGAAAAGAGATAGAAGGAAAGACAGAAAAAAACACACACACACACACACACACACACACATCATTGCTTGGTTTTGGAAGCATTGAATGTTACAAACGAGTTTTCATCCCGCATTGAACTCATTGTTTTCAGTTGACTGGCCATTAAGGAAAATCGTCTGCAATGTTTACACATGGGTCTCTGAATATTAGTTAAATTAAGTTCTGAATTTTTTGCGAGACACCGACACATCCGCTTGAAAATTGGCGTAGCAAAATTTTACACTTGGGTAAAATAAATATCTTCAATATAGCAATGTGTTGAAGATGTAATTTCGGAGCTGTCATGTTTGTGGTATCAGTCCTCTTATATAGTAAATACTAGACAATCCCCTCACAAATAAAGAAAAAGAAATTTGGTTCTACAGAAGGATGCTGAGAATACCATGAACCGAACATGTAAGCAAAGAAGTTCTATAGACAATGGCAGTAAAAAAAGGTCATTTATACTTAATACCAGGAAGAGATAGTTAAAATTTCTGGGGGCACAATGAGGAAAGAGGGTTTGGAAAATTTGATACTCACAGGACAGATTGGGAGTAAGAGAGACAGAGGGAAGCAACGCATGACCTACCTGACAAGTTTAAGTGAATGGATGGAGGAGCAGGTTTTGGTAGAGATATCAAAGAGAACATAAGAACTACAAAAGGACAGGACATTATGGAAAGCAATGATCACCAATGTCCTGAAGGAGAAGGTTTAGCGTTCAAATTTAGTTGCAGTTCGGTAACTGTATTCATTCAAGAGAAAACAATAGAAGAAAATATTGTTTACTATAAGAAGATTAATTAATCTTCGAATTATTTTGTGGAATATATATGTTCCATTTGTAATTCCTTAGATGTTCTAGTGAATATCTTACCGATGTTAATCCCGTGTTAAGCTATTATTTTTAAATTGGCTTGAACATATATGCAATGGCTTACGAGCTGTACATTAAACACAAAACAGCACACCTGTGACATTTTTCACATTGAGCGCGTATATTGCATTGTAGAAAGCCAAGAAACCTTTATGTCTGCAATCAGATATTATATTACAACACATCTTTTACTTTAATAAGACTCGTTATCTTGAATAACCAACCTGGAAAATCACCTATGATATTAGCCGTCTCCCTATAAGGAAACATTCGGCCTTCATTGACTGAGCAGGAAAATAGGTTTCTCAGATCCATTAGCCGTTATCATTCTTTCCAGTTTCGTGATTTTCCAAGCGTAGCTTAGATGTGGCACAAGGCCGAAAGTATGGAGCACCCAATGAGGATCGAACTCACTACTCAGTTGTAAGTGTTCTAGCGAGACAAGCTTGCTAACCATTACACCGCCTCGAGGTGCCCCCGCTCTTTCCAGTATAGAGATTTTCCAAGCATAGCTCAGATGTCGCACAAGGCCGAAAGTATGGGGCACCCAGTGAGGATCGAACTCACTACTCAGTCGTAATTGTTCTAGTGAGACAAGTTTGCTAACCATTACACCGCCCCGAGGTCCATCCACTCTTTCTAGTATATATGGGGATTATTTCCTCATCTTTTGTTCGAAGTAATGTTGAATGTCAACATCTTTATTATGTCTTTATTTTCTCTTCGAGTTACTATGTGCTATCCATTTTAGTTGTTGCTGCTGTTGGTAGTCCTGATTTCAGTTGCATAAGCACTAGATAAAAAAGCCATTTCTCCAGGAGAGTATATAAAGTGCTGATTGCGGTTCTGATCACAGCTAAACTAAAATTGAATTTGAAAACAATTAAGAAAGTTAAAATGCAGATGGCTTAAGACAGAGTACAATTGAAAGTGTTGCGGTTTCTGTTATCTGGTACAGTTTCTTTGTTTGTGATTGTGTAGCGCCAGTCCACAAGGTTCGAAGATGGCCCTGGGTAAAACCTACATGCTTCATTCCCTGGAAGCCCTTTTTAATCATTGATGTAAGGTAGAGATCGGCAAACCTCGGGGGTACCCGAGCGACATCCGGCCCGCGAAGGATTTTTGTCTGGCTCGCCAACTTATCATCTCGACACTCTAATTAATTTGACAGTGACAGAAAAATATTAGTTGGAGTTAATCGACTTACAATGCGACAAATTTTTAAATAAATTTCTGGCCGGCTATCTCCAAAATGTTGCCGACCCCTGATGTAAGATATGTGTAAATATTTCCGTTGTTTTGATGGAAAGAAATTTGTCTCAAGGTTATGCAAACACAATAAATGACAATGGTGAGAGATTGATATTATGTGATAAGAATGACCTCTGGATTAGCAACACATTTTTCAGACATAAAACCATTCATAAAGTAACATCAAGTATTTCCAGACCGTCATCTAACCCAGGGGTCGGCAACACCCGGCCCCCGGGCCACATCCGGCCCGAGAAGGATTTTTGTCCGAAGGATACTGGACACTAATTATTTAATTAATCTGTGAAGCAAGTGGCAGAAAAATATTAGTTGGAGCTAATCGTCTTACAATGCGACCAATTTTTAAATCAAAGTTTAATTCCGAATCATCTGCTGACTTCTACAAGAAATATGTTTTCCCAAGCGGAAATATATAATATAATATAACGTGAAAATGATGGTATCATTATTTGGAACTACATCTGCATGGGAACAACAAATGCCTCATTAATAATTTCGTTTGTAGTAAAGGAATTTGCATTTTTTGTTGACTGTGTTAGTTGTTATCCTGTTATACCTGCGGTAAAATAAGGAACCTTATTTAAATAACTTCGCTGTTTTTCTTTAAACATCCAGACCAAGGCAGCCTTCTGGATGGAGCGGTCTGTGGCCGAAACTGTTTATTATAGTACAGTTAATATCATGGAAATATGTAGGCTGGGATCCTGTTTTCCTCACAGCTAATATAGAAGGCAAATAAGAAAAATTTCAAGTTTTATAATGATTTCTGGGTATGAATTGAGACCCCATTAGATTAAAACGTAAGTTTAGTGCTCATGGTTAGTAAAAATATTTAAGAAGTTAAATCCCAATTTTAATGCTAGATCAGAGTGAGGCCTTGTTGAGTGCTGAGGGAAGGAATGGGGGATAACAAAGAGATTAAAAAAAATTCTGGTTATCAAGGATCACAGAAGAATGTCTGAAAACTGAGGTCATCTGAGAGTCATCTCAAATAGGTGAGAATGGTAATGGTAATATTAGACTTTTTTCCTATAAGGAAACATTCAGCATTCATTGACTGAGTAGCCAGTGCCTCTGTTGATTGAAATTTATAAATTCTTAAACCAATTTTTTTAGGAATATTTTTATTAGTATCATGGCCCTCCTCCAAGACAATGCATAGCTTTCTGGACCGCTCTCCCCAAAAGGTTACCGACCCCTGATGTAAGATGTGTGTAAATGTTTCTGTTGTTTTGAAAAAAAAAAAAATTTAATTCACTCTCTTGTTTTCATAATTAAAAACCGTTGTCACCCACAGAGCTAAGATTTACATATATTAAATGAAGAAATGGATTTGTCTTGTGTCTCAGATGGTTTATTTCGCTCAGGTGAACAGATGAAAGTCAGGAATTTTAATAGCAGGAACATTTTCAAGATTACTGGTAATTACTGTGGTTATAAGGAAACATTCTATATTCATTAATCAGGCAGACAATTTATAATAATAATAAAAAAAAACAATTTTACGATAAATACCAACTAAACATTAAGATTAAATATTAGCAAAAATGAACAATAATGGCTGACAAACTGTTAATGGCAGCGGTAATATTAGTCGTTTCCTGATAAGAAAATATTTGACATTTATTGACTAAGCAACCAGTGTTCAGTTGAAATTTATAAAATCTTTTAAAAATAATTTTTCAGGAAAATAGGTTTCTCAAGTCTAGTCGCTGTTATTATTCTTTCCAGGTATAGTTTTTGCCGCTCTCGATTTGGTCCACACTCACTGTCTGCAAAAGGTCTTCAAGATGTAGTCTTTTGTCGATGACATCAGTGTAGGTAAGAGAAGTTGGAGGAAAGTTCAAGGAAGTCCACAGGGTTACTGGAATACCAACCAAAAGAGTTTTGGTTATCTATACGCGATGTACAGATACCGTAACACAAGTACTATCATCAAATAATAAAACAGGGAACATCGACGTGATGTAATGGTTAATAAGCTTATCTCGCTAGATCAGTTACGACTGAAGGATGAGTTCGATCCTAACTGGGTATCCCATATTTTTGGCCTTGTGCCGCATCTAATCTACGCTTAGAAAAACATCATCAGATAGTATTAATGATTGGATTTTGTAAGTTCTATGTTAACAGTTCCTTCTGTCGCACTTCTCTGTTGTGGAACTCTCTTCCGACTTCTTGCTTTTTCAGTCAACTTTGATCTTCAATAATTTAAACGCAATGTCAATCGTTATCTTCAGTCTTCTTTATTCCTGTTCTTTTATTGTTATCATTCTTTAATAATGCTTTCTTTTACTCATATTCTCTCACACTTTGTGCTATGGTGACCTATCTACATTAGAATAAACTCTTCCTCCTTCATAAATACTAACCTGCGAGACTTCCTAAGCAGGAAGTTGGAACGCAGTCTCTGATTGTGTGCGACTTCTGTCGAACTCTCTGCTTTGGCAGAGAGGAACCTGGACGAAGCTTTGCCGAAGAGCAAAGTTTCGTCCGGGGAGGTAGACAGGCCCTGAAACCGTTTTCTAAGGGAATATTTTTGGCCGAACCTACGGGCTCGGAGAAACCCACGTTAAACTCGGCCTTGTGCCACATACATTCCTCGTGGCGGGACTGTTAAATATCGGCAATCGGGACGCAGTCTCTGTGTGCGATTTCTGTCGAACACTCTGCTTTAGTAGAGAGGAACCGGGACGAGGCTATACCGAAGGGCAGTTTCATCCGGCGATGTAGAAAGACCCAAACCCGTTTATGCGGGTTCTACGGGAATATTTTTGGCCGAGCCTACGAGCTCGGAGAAACCCACGTTAAACTCGGTCTTGTGCCACATACATTCCTCGTGGGGGGCGGGGACTGTTAAATATTGGCAGTCGGGACACAGTGTAACCTGACAGTTTCGGACGGACACTTCTATCTGCTGTCTAATAACTCTCTTATTTTGTATATATGTTTTGTTATTTCAATACACTTGTTCAACCTATCTTCTTCTTTCCGTGTTTTTCTTTCTGTCCCCCTAGCAGGCCAGATCACTTAGTAACCCTTGGGTCATACGAGTTTTATTCCCTTGCTTGGATTAAAATTATTAATTAAAAAAAAATGACGAAACAATTTATTAGGTCTTTATTCTGGTGTCATAAAATGAAGAAGAGAGAATAAAAGAAAAATCATTAAAAAAAATTTTTTTTCGTCTGCTTTCCGCGATTTTCATACATTTTAGTATTTTTTACCAAGACGTTCAAGGCAGATTCAAATTGTGTCGACTTAACCAAGGCGGGAAATATCGTGAAGAAAGATATAAAAGTTAACAAGAACAAACATTTATTTCAGTTATGTTTGTTCATAGAAAACATCTCTCACCAGTGTAGATTAGAAAATTAGTCTGAATTTCTAAAAGTATTTAGCAGCTTTTATACACATTCTGTCTAATATCTCTCTCTTTTTTGTTATTACCATAACTTTTCAGTCGTTGCACACCTTCCAGCCTTTCTCAGGTGTCTGCCGATCCGGCTAATCAAAATTAATTGAAAAAATCGTCTCGTATATATGGAGAGGTGAGAAATAACGATTTTGCCGTTGGCTGACAACGACTGATAATTGTTTTGGCGTTTTGGTAATGGTAAATTCTATGCAATTCATCGGTTTCCGTTTGGTTGTCTTGCAAATTGTCGCAACACATGTGATTAAAAATAGAAAGAAACACAGTTTGTAGTAAAATAACAGAAAAGGAGACATAAGCAAGAGAAAAAAAACGGTTCTTGCTTTATTTCTTTTCGGCCACCTCTTCTTCCTGCTTATTTTATTTCCTCTTAATCAATCGATATTTCTATCTAAGAACATAAATACACCATTTCGATTAAAAATTGACCAATAAGTATTCCTAGAATTAACGTTTGATTTATTTGTTTTAAAATAATTATCTGACTCTGCTTCGAAACAAATACAAAAATAATTCACAATTATTGTATGATCCAACGATTTCTTTTGGTGATCAGCCACTATGTGTGTGTTATATATGTTTATGTGTGTATGCGTGTATGTGTGTAATATAACGTTGAAACACACACTTAGACACCTATATTGGTTTTGATCTTTTTACATTCAGATTTGCAATGTAATTTTAGAGAAATAAAATATTTATGGAGTTTGCAATTTCTTATCTGTACTGAATATTATTTATCTTCAGCGGAAAAAGTAACATATATATATATATATATATATATATATATATATATATATATATATATATATATGTATGTGTGTGTGTGTGTGTGTGTGTATTTTATATATATATAGCCTCCCAGTGTTGACCTGAATGTCCATTTTATATTTGCATACCCTGATACTGAGAACTTCCTTAAGAGTATATTTTATCATATATATATATATATATATATATATATATATATATATATATATATATAAGAAATATTGTCTTAAGATGTGCTATATTTATGGGATAAAGTGCTCAATATCAGAGATAGATCGTCATGTAAATATAAAAGTGAACATAGAAGTCAACACTTAGTAATGACAGTCTGTTTTATGCTAGATGCAATTGTTAGGCCTGACGATTGCATATAGCATGAAAACAGACTGTCGCCTCTAAGTGTTGACTTCTATGTTCACTTTTATATTTATATATATATATATATATATATATATATATATATATATATATATATATATATATATATGTGTGTGTGTGTGTGTGTGTAAGCAAATATATGGATATAGATCTGAAAGTATGAAGAAAAAATATACTGAAAAATCAAACAAAAATCCTAATATGCGATTATGCTGTTTTTAATGTTTAATGTCAATGTCGGACGTCGGACGTTTCTAATATAGACCATCTTCAGGACATATTCATAAAACATAATTAACATAGACCATAGACAATATAATATATATATATATATATATATATATATATATATTCTTCCTGACGATTGTGTCTAGCATAAAATAGACTGTCGCCTCAAAGTGTTGACTTCAATGTTCACTTTTATATTTTATATATATATATATAAGAAACTAACACGTATATATATATATATATATATATATATGTGTGTGTGTGTGTGTGTGTGTGTGTATTATTATAATATTTTTATCATAAGAACATTATAATAAAAGCATATACATAAAAAATCCTTCAATCACCAGTTACTTACCATCGCCTGACGAAGTACACTCAAAGTATTGAAACATGAAAACTTTTGTGCAGCGATTTGAAAATGTTTTTTTTATTATAATCACATATAATAAAAACTATAATAATAATATATTGCTCTACTTTGTATTGAGCACTTTAAAAATGAAATCCTACTAAAAGTGGAGTTTTTACTCCATCGCTTCTTTCTCTCATTTAGATATCAAAATATCCCCCTTCTTTTTGAAAACCCATTTCAGTTTTGTGCCTTCAGGATTCATTAACACACCGGAGAGACTCCCCTGTCATTTTAATGCATTCATATTTAATTCTTTTTTTAAGTTCCTCAATATTTCTTGGGCGCGTCTGATAAACAACTGATTGCAAATGTCCCCACGGAAAAAAATATCCTAGGGTGTGGGGACTGGTAACCTCGGTGACCACTTAAAGCATTAAGCATGAAACTACGAATTCTACTGACGGCGTGGGCTGAAGATGTACAGCGTAGTGCCGAAACACGAAAGCTATAAACAAAGGATGGTAAGGAGATAAAAGTTAGAGCAACAAGGAGTTCGTGGAGAGTCATGATCGTACACGTCCTGAAAATACATGGCAGATAAAAGAAGAATATTTAATTTTTTAAATAGAGTGCTGGGAACATTCATAAATGCCTGATATATATATATATATATATATATATATATATATATATATATATATATATATATATATATCTTTAGTTGAGTGAGTTTGTGAGCCTAGGTTACGCTATTTGCGATTGTCAGACAATCGCAAATATGTGAAAAATTCCTCCTTACAAATGGAATACGGAGGAAATGTGGGTGACTCGATTTGGTGAATGCAGCATGGGGTTAGTTAGTCGGCAATGAGACGCAATTCATTGACCTTGAGTATTGTGAGAATGACGCATTCACAACGAAAGTGCATGTTTTTTTTGTTGTTTTTTTTTTTTTTTTTTTTGCTTTTTAAAGAAACATGGACATTTCCCTAAGGAAACTACCCGAAACATTTTGGCTTTAGGGGTTGATTCAGTGGGCGAAACCCAGATAAGATTTTGGCGCCGTCGCTGCAGCCTTGACATAGGAATCCGTTTAAGTAATTGTTTATTCTCATCTGGGCTCCGGAAAATTAACGTCGGTTGAATCGAAGGTATGTGGTTTCGGATCTTTTTTTTTTTTCCAACGTTTGATCTTGATTCTGCCTCACCACTCGTAGACCATATTGGTGCATCCTCCGATGACTTTTGAAGTCTGATTCTGCACTTGTTGGCTATAAGGTCACCATTAAGGTTAGATCTCGTGTCTGTTATGACTTTTGACTTTCTGAGGTGATACCAAGTAAAAAACTTACTTTGGCATCTCTTAGAATTCAGTTGTAAACATTCGTGCTTAAAGGATATCGAAATGATGGTTGTAGATAAGGAAGAGCCAAGTTTCAGTACATCGATTGAAAGCGATCCACGTTGTGGGCGGCATTCAACAAGTCGAAAAGGTTGAACACATACGAAGTAAAATCAAGGGAAATCACCGACTGACAGTATAAAAATAAGAAGACCTAGGAATTGCTTTCTTTTTTCTTTTTAGAATATCTTAACTATCACATCATATGTCTGGTTTTCTTTTCATTTATTTGCAAAACATCGTATCACACGTTTTTCGCCAAAGTTAAAATTACCATTGGAGGGAAGGAGAATTATGCTCGGGAGCGAGATGAAAGAGATCAAGAATAATCCTCATAAATAGTTTGAAGATGATTTCGCAGAATAGATGAGACAATGGCATAAGACTGTGCGTTACCAAGGCGAATACTTGGAAAGGGACGATGAGGTCATTGCTCTAAATGGGCAACATTTATGTTACTATTAAAATAGATGGATACTTTCTGGACAGACCCCGTATACAGCTGGGGTTAAAAGTTTGCATAGCAAGCAATCATTAGCAAATATATTTACCTTTTGAAGTATTTTAAAAATATATACAATGTATAAAGGAATGTCAAAATTTGAGAAAATTGTGTTGTAATTGCGCTTGGAATATTGCATAACAATCCAAACCTTTGTTTATTTCTGAAAAATATTTCACAAAAGTGTACACAAAAGTGAAAATTAAGGCATTGTATATGAACGTATGGTCCTACACACACACACACACACACACACACACACACACACACACACACACACACACACACACAACGCACACACACACACACACACACACACACACACACACACACACATATATATATATATATATATATATATATATATATATATAATAAAATAAGGAAAAAAAAAAACGCCAACACCCAATATTATCAACTATCAATATGGCAGTAATCTGCTGAACATGTTTTGAAAATAAAAACAAACATTCCCATCACTATAAATACACACACAAACACACACACACACACGCGCATATATATATATATATATATATATATATATATATATATATATATATATATATATATATATATATATATATTATATAAGTGGTCAATTATCAGAGATAAAGTGCTATAATATATACATATATATATATATATATATATATATATATATATATAAAGTGAACATAAGTCAACACTTAGAGGCGACAGTCTGTTTCATGCTAGACGCAAACGTCAGTACCTGACGATTGCTGTTAGCATGAAACAGACTGTCGACTCTAAGTGTTGACTTTATGTTCACTTTTATATTTACACACGCTCTATTTCTGATACTGAGCACTTTATCCCATAAATATAGCACATCTTAAGACTATATTTCTGCATATTGAAAATTTTTAGGTCAAGGTGAACAAAAGACTCTCTGTGTTACTGGCCCTAAGAACCTGCTGATATTTTTGTAATGGACTGTGATTGAACGGTTTAAAGGTGAACCGCCCACTTTGACGGGGAAGGGAGAACTAGGACAAAACTTTAGCAGCAGTTGGAAACGAGACCGCTTAGAAACCGGAGGTTCGTTTCTCTCTCCCTGCTGAAAAGGCAGGCAGCGTTTGCCCATAAGTAAAGGATGCGTGGGTAACAAGTTGCTGAAGGCAAGTTGCCCTGTCAGAGAAAGTTTTGAGAAGTCCTCTCGAAGAAGGCCCAGAAAAGAAAGTTGAAAAGTAGTTCATAAGTGGAGTTTGGAGCTAAAGCCGTTTGAGAAGAAGAAGAAGGAGCAAACACGTGCGTTTTTTCTAAAAGTGTTTTAGCGCGTGTTTAAGTAAATTTTCACCTTCTACGGTCGTAAAAGAAAGGCAATATCCAGGCGGACGGGAGGGAAATAAGTGAAGAAAGAAGGGAGTTTGGTCACCAAGAAGAGAACCTTGTCTACACAAAAGAGAAAAGAAAAAAAGATAAAAACTTGAAAGGACTGAAAGTCTACTGTAGAGCTAAGGTTCTCCCCCCCCCATTTTTATTGTTATCCAGCAGGGGTGGGGTTGCATTGTAATATTTAAGTTTGTTTTTCGGCTATGTTTTTTTTTTACATTGTATTACTCAGATAATAGGTTATCTTATTCTCAGTAAAAAGGGACGAATTTTTGCAAGTACCCTTATTTAGCTCGTTAGAAATAAATATTTTTTCTTTGTAATTGAATCTGATTTGCATTTTTTTCTTTCTTATTCGTTATTAACTCGGGCAATAGTGAAAATACTATAGCAGCAGGTTTTATTTTCTGAAAGAAAAGAAAATTTCCGAATATATATATATATATATATTCAGTTAAAAAATACATTCGTAATAATAGGTAAGAGAATATTTGAAAGTGTTCGGATAGATAGAACACACAGGCAGTTTTTACCCATTTGTACGAATTCAGGAAAAATTAAATAAAAAGCTTAATCGCAGTCAGTCTTCTTTAATAAAACACACACACACACACACACACATATATATATATATATATAGTTGGGTTGATGTGAGTTTGTGACCATGCGTTTCACGCTCTTTGCGATCGTCAGACAAACTGATTAATTTTCAAATTTCGCAAAGAGAGTCAAACTCAGTCACAAACTCACATTAATCCGACATTTCCCATATATATATATATATTTAGAAAAATATGACAAGCTGGAAAGTTTTTTTTTTTTTTTTTTTTTGTGTGTGTGTGTGTGTGTGTGTAATGCGTTTCATCCGTTAGGATTTCATCGGAGTGTGACTTTGTTGAAGTTGCCACGTCTAGACATGTGCCCGAAACGAGAGACGCAGGTAATTTCAAAATTGTTAAAAGCATGTTTTTGAGAGAATATTTTTTACAGTTTGTCATATTTTCCTAAATACTGCTTGCCGATATATAAAATTATATATCGATATATATATATATATATATATATATATATATATATATATATATATATATATATATGTATGCGTTTGTGTGTGTGTGTATAACAAGTAAAACCTAGTAATGAAAAAAGCTGAATGAGATAAGCTAAGTTAAACATCTAGATACAACTGACACCAAATGAGCGTCTCTGTATCTTTAACGTTTTGATGTAAACTATAACCAGTGTTTGCTATATCTCTGCATCTTTCTTTAATATATTAAATTCAATCAATAAGTTTTTATTGATTGAATTTAATATATAAAAGGGGGAAGATATTAGTCTTAACCTTTCTTCTCAGAGCGTATCACCCTTACTAAGAATTACTTTCTTTAGTTTATTATTTACTTAGCCTCTATTTGTCATATATATATATATATATATATATATATATATATATATATGTGTGTGTGTGTGTGTGTGCGCGCGCGTGTGTAGCAGATAATGAATAAAGCTGAAAACCGGTTTTTTCACTATAAATATCTGCACACACGTCGTATCAAACTGGAAATTCCCGTCCACGAAGGTTAATAGAGAGTTAAGCAGAAAACAATTGCGGACATCTGATGGGTACAATGTCTCCACCCCCCCGATCAAAAGAGATATAAATATTTATATATGTAGATATAAATCATAGTAAAAAGTTAATCAGGATACATACATACATACATAATAAAAGACCAAGATAGACAATGAACAGACTGAGATACATACATAGATATATATATATATATATGCATATATAATTAACAGACATAGATAGATAGATAGATAGATAGATAGATAGATAGATAGATAGATAGATAGATAGATATGAACATAGTGGTATAGATAGATAGATAGATACATACATACATACATACATACATACACGCACACACATCTATGGATGGATAATAAACAAACAGAGATAGTTAGATACATACACACATACATAACGAAGACATAGATAGATAGATAGATAGATAGATAGATAGATAGATAGATAGATAGATAGATATGAACAGAGTTGTATAGATAGATAGATAGATAGATAGATAGATAGATAGATAGATAGATACACGCACACACATCTATGGATAGATAATAAACATAGATAGTTACATACATACATACGTACATAACAAACAGAAATAGATAGATAGATAGATAGATAGATAGATAGATAGATAGATAGATAGATAGATAGATAGATATGAACATAGTGGTATAGATAGATACATACCTACCTACATACATACATACATACACGCACACACATCTATGGACAGATAATAAACAAACATAGATAGTTAGATACATACATACGTACATAACGAACAGACATAGATAGATAGATAGATAGATAGATAGATAGATAGATAATTTCAAGAAGCGTTTCGTTTTGTACGAAGCCAAATAGAATAAATTATGAATTTGGTCTTTGTAGCATTTTATTTTGCTATTTAACTGTTTCGTCACTAAAAGGTGCTTTTATGTTTATTACACCAACAGGTTGTCATCGATTACCTTATTTACCTGGTTCACAATCAGTAAGTCTATCGATGTCTCTTTACTTGACTATCACAGACAAATAGAGATAAACAATCAACCTATCTATCTCAGAATGTTCATAGCTATCTCTGTTTATCTAAGTATATTCTTATCTATCTATCTATCTATCTATCTATCTATCTATCTATCTATCTATCTATCTATCTATCTATCTCGTTAAATTTATAGCTATCTATCACGTTATAGTCATATGTATGTATGTATCTATCCATCTATCTATCTCTACCTAATCTATATATCTCTATTCATAACTATCTATGTCTGTTCACATCTATCACATTCTGTTCATATCTATCTATCTATCTATCTATCTATCTATCTATCTATCTATCTATCTATCTATCTATCTGTCTCTACCCAGCTATATATCTCTATTCATAACTATGTCTATTCTCATCTATCTATCCCATTCCGTTCATATCGATATCTATCTATCTATCTATCTATCTATCTATCTATCTATCTATCTATCTAAGGCGGTTTGTTATCTGTTTGATAATTAGTCATTCGCTTTAATTTTGCTGGTAGATTATCAGATGTCAAACTGCGAAGTAATCATTTCTTTGAAAGCAATATTCTTACATGACAACTCTTCATTCACCTTTATTTAAATATACGAATCTTAGCCGCACACAATTTCAATTATTATTATTAATAGCCAAATAGAAAATACAATGCCAATCTATCTATCTATCTATCTATCTACCTATCTATCTATCTATCTATCTATCTATCTCGTGTGTAATCGTTTTCACAGAGCACACAGATACTACACTGATTCTGGACAGACGACCGTGGATTGACATTTTGATCGTAGTCAGGATGCACAGATACTAGTTAGAATGACTGATCCACATATTTAAATCCTGTCATTTTTTATGTGTACTATAATAATAATAATAATAATAATAATAATAATAATAATAATCGAATACCATGTTTGGGAAAATTTCGATCTATCGAAGCCATGAGTTTTAAATTTGACAAAAAATTGTTAAAACTTTTATAGAAATAAAACTATACCAAATATCTTTTTCCTCAAATACGTGACCAGAGTTTTTGTGAAAATTTTAATTACAAAATTAACAGTCTAAAAATAAATAGATTAAAATAGAAAAAAAAACAAGATTTTTTTTTTGTTTTTTTTTTTTTTTTTTTTTTTGTTTAGTTCGATTTTATCCGTCATATTAACCTCTGACGATAATTTGTTTTCGCTGTCAAACACTCGCATTCAAGTGGAATTGTCTATCAAAAAATCCGATTATGTGAAACCTTTTTAGAGAAAAAAAAAATAACAACACCACTGATAGCATATCTTTGTCTGGTATGGAGGCTATGAATGAATGCTATTTTTTTAAATATATTTTTTTAATTTAGGGAAATTTTTCACAAGAAATATGTCTCGTATTTCCGCAAGTGCAAAACAGTAACTTATGAAAAAAATCTTTCGTTAACCCGGATATATGGACTGCTTAATCATTGACACACGTGTATATACAGTTGAGCGTATCACAACAATTGACTGTTTTTCAACTTCGTGAACAGATAACCATCCATATAAAAGAACACAAAAAAAAATAAAAACATGTATCTCATTGTATGAAAAACTTCCTTACCTAAAAAAGAGATTCCTCCACAAAAAAATTATAAATATGTCCAGTTGTGATTTTGTATATATATATATTTATATATTTATTGTCCAGGGCGATCCATAGCGTATGTGTGTACGTGTGTACCTCGCCTGCTGTGAAAGCCTCCCATCTAAGGTAAAGCGCTTGCAAAGTCGACAACAGCTCAGAGGACAAGACACTTCCTCCTTTCACATAGTTGTTCACTCCTCCTCCTCGTTAGGTTGACTCTCCTTTTTTCTCTCTCTCGTTCTTTTTACTCTCACTCTGTACACCGCGCCTCTCCAACAGAGTCGTCGCGTGGCTTTTCTTTATTTAGTACGTTCACAGTTACGAGCTGAGGTTGGGGAGTAATTCTATTGACGTGGATCGAAGTTAGAGCGGTTTTAATGTCGAATAAATAACAAAGATTACCTATTAAATTTCTATCTATCTATCTATCTATCTATCTATCTATCTATCTATCTATCTATCTATTTAATTACATTTTTATCTATCTATCTATCTATCTATCTATCTATCTATCTATCTATCTATCTATCTAATTACATCTCATTATCTATCTATCTATCTATCTATCTATCTATCTATCTATCTATCTATCTAATTATCTATTTCTATCTATCTAATTACATTCCTTATCTATCTATCTATCTATCTATCTATCTATCTATCTATCTATCTATCTAATTATGCTCATTATCTACCTAGCTAGCTTGTTCAATCTATTCATATCAATCTATCTATCTTGGTCTGTTCATACGTTTCTCTTCATCTATCTGTGTATCTATCTCAGTCTATTCATATCTATCTATCCTGATTTCTTCATATCTCTCTCCATCTATTCTGTAGCCTGCTATCTATCTATCTATCTATCTATCTATCTATCTATCTATCTATCTATCTATCTATCTATCTATCTATCTAAAATCATTTGGTGATACTTTATCCGTATGTACATGATGAAATGCTTTGTCAGGTAAGTCGACTGTTTATTTCACCTGTAGCGAGTTCATGGCGTAAATTTATATATTCATTTTTTACGTCTGATCGTGAGAATGCATTCGAATATATTTTCGTACAATTAGTTTATTTTAGTTCTACGCAAGGTTATGAACGTGGTGGAAACAGTAAAAATCGAACTCACTATTGAGAATCCGTTAACCTCCCAAAATATTTACTGATTTGAATTTAGTAGGGGCATTCAGTAAACCTTGAACTGTATAGTAGTAATAGTATGTAAGATTAGCTTGTGTACCTGAAGCCCCACCACAAGGTGTTCACAAACTGATATTTAGTATGATTCTGCCGTATGGAATGTTCACATAGATTTAGAGCAGTGTTTCTCAACCTTGATTTTTTAAAAAATTCAGGACGCATTTGTAGAATAAGTAAAACTCGAGGGCGCTCTTTAAATTTTAATAAGGAAAAATTAGTCATGAAATTTGAAAATATGAAATCTTGGTTTAGCATTCCCAAAGATTTTTCTACCCTGCAACCCAACTTCTCACAAACGAAACGACGCAAACCTCTCTATCACTATTTCCATGAAAAGTGCTCAGACGAACTACTTTCTTTAGTTCCACCAGTACTAACCATCATTGCTAGGACCCCCCCCATGCTACTACGCCCATTGTAGCGAACCACCCTCACTCCCTTTGTATTCCATTAGTGAGTCCCACCCGAATAGCTTCTTCCAGCGAACCGCTGCTTTGTGGAACTGACGTCCAAGAGGATGTTCTCCCGATCACAGTCTTAATCTATTCAAATCTAGGATTAATCGTTATCTTTCGCATTAACTGTTCCTCTTACTCTGTAACCCTCTACTTCGAGTAGCCCCCAGGACTTGTACAGGGTAAACGTCACTATAAAAATAATTATGATGAATCTAATTCTTTTCTTTTTTTTTCAAACATAGACCGATAATGACTTGTGGAGTTACCCCACTTACTTTCCTAACAAAAACAACGCTACTAGGGGACACTTTCTGAACCTATAAATACACTGTAATATTTTCTATAATTCTCCTCCTATTTCACCAAGGGACGGTAAGATGTGGCTCAAACTCCCATGTGCGCCAGCTCTTTTTTCCTATTTTCCTTAGACACGCTAGGAGGTAGGTTATCGTGAAAACGCCTTTCCCATTTTAAGTGCACACAAAAACGCGCGCACACGCACGTACGTACACGAGTTCATTTTACTTCATGTTCTCTTGGACTTCTACACAGATTTCACGTACACGAATAATTCACTACTCTTTAAATATTTTCATGATTGTTCATTGTTTTGCAACATACATAAATATCATTGTTTTTGTCGCTCACAACAATGTAACTTTTTGGTCTTGTTAATAATACATTATCGTTTGTTTGTACATATATTGATTTTAGTTGTTTCTTTGTATTTTATTACCCGGAATTGCATACCGAGTCCGCCATTTTTGTTGTGGGATAAACATTTCAGGAGACCCGTGTTTTCCAACTCTAACACCAACATACATACTCTCACAACAGATTGATTTAAATCCCTTGAAGAAATCAAAAGGGGAAGGCTTATCCACTCCTTAATGATTGAAGAATTTAGTATCCAATTTAATATATCAAATGACAAAGACTTGACTTAGACATGGAAGCAATGTGCATGGTGTGCCTAACTTTTATAAAATAAAGATTTCTTAAATATAAAAATAATACATAAATTACACTTCTGCTAACTTCGGGCGCATCTAGCTAACTTTCAGGGTGTATTAGTGCGCCTGGACGCAACGGTTGAGAAACGCTGATTGAGAGAGTTAGACGTAAATTTTCAAAGCACACTTTAGTCAGGAAAAAAGCTAATTGAATAAAAAATAGATTACTTTTGGCTGATTTTACACTTAGTTTTGAATTTGTTTAAATCGAACTCACTTTTCAGAAGTAATGGTTAAGTTGGTCGATTTTATGGTATAACAACACATGTTGGATTATTTTATGCCGAATTTTGTGTGGAGCACCCGGTGAGAATCAAGCTTACAATCCATGGCTGAGAAATAGAAGGGAAAATTGTTTAACGTCAAAATCCAAATTGGAAAATGTCTACTTGTTTTCATTTGTTTTGTTTTTTAAATCATTTGTCATAAAAAAAGAAATTCACCCTAAGCAAGGCGATAACACCATTAGGGTGCAATGGGTTACTGGAAGTGAAAGAAAATGAGAAGAACAATAAAAGAACAGGTTTCAATAAGAGAGAAAATGACAATTGGCGTCGCATTTAACTTTTTGAAGATTGTAGTTGACGGGGAAGCAAAAAATCAGAAGGGAGTTCCACAGTCGAGAAAAGAGACTATTAGAATATAACATACGGTTGCATCTAGCCAGTTCAATGATAAAACGGTGAGACCTAATTGCCAATCTAGTAGTACGTTTAAATTCATACGATCGAGGCACCAAGATGGAAATTTCATTTGGGTTTGAGTCATTCGTGGCGAATAAAAATAACAACTGAAAACGGAAATAACGATTTGAAAATTGTGTAGCGCCAAGTAGAAAATAACTTGTCAAAAACAAGATAAAATCGTATTTATGCAAGCGAAGTATAAATCGTGTCGATATAAATATGTATAAATATGCACACAACCATAGCCGGTAAGTATTACCACCGAAACCCCGAGTGGTGAGGTTCAAGCATGATTGGGGACCACTGGCAGTGCTTTCTGACCCTCGCTAACTTATCAATATTTGCTTTTTTTTCTACCTACGTTACAAAATAAAGTTTGTTTGTTTGTTTGTTTGTTTTGTTTAACGGCATTCCAACCTTAGTGGTCATTTTATGCCGAAAATGATTTTGATATAGCTGGCAACATTATTTTTTTCAAAAACGTGTAGCTGGCAACATTATTTTTTTCAAAAACGTACAGCTGGCAACATTATTAAAAAAAAACAAAAAACAAAACGTATAACTGGCAACATTTTTTTTTTTGCTTTTTCAAAAACCCACAGCTGGCAACACCATTCTTTCAAAAGCTGGCAACATTATTTTTTTTTCAAAAACGTATAGCTGGCAACATTATTTTTTAAAAAACGTATAACTGGCAAAATTATTATTTTTTTAAAAACATCATTTTTCAGTGTTACAATTTTTTTTTACAATTCATCATTGAATAAGATTTTTTTAAAGTATAGCTGGGAATTCTTTTCAAATATTTTTTTTTTTTTAAAAACATATAGCTGGTAATATTTTTTTTCAAAAAAAACGCTGGCAATATTATTTTTTCCAAAAACGAATATTATTTTCCAAAAACGTATGGCTGGTAATATTAATTTTTCAAAAAAACGTATGGCTGGTAATATATTATTCCTTCCAAAAACGCCATATGGCGACGGTAATGCAGTTTTTTCATAAAAACGTATCGCCGACAACGCGGATTAATTTTTCATAAAACGGATGCAGTTTACCGCCTGTTGGACGCGGATAGTTTATCGCCATAAGTTTACCGTCATATGTGAACGCGGATGTTTATCGCCATATTCCACGACGCGGATGCAGTTTACCGCCATACCCATGGACGCGGATGCAGTTTACCGTCATACCCATGAACGCGGATGAAGTTTACCGTCATACCCATGGACGCGGATGCAGTTTACCGTCATACCCATGGACGCGGATGCAGTTTACCGTCATACCCGGATGGACGCATGGGCGGAGTTTACCGTCCCATGGACGCGGAACGCGGATGCAGTTTATCGTCATACCATGGACGCGGAGGCAGTTTACCGTCATATTCATGGACGTACCCATAGTTTATCGTGAATGCACGCGTTTATCGTCATACCCATGGACGCAGATGCCGTTTACCGCCATACCCATGGACGCGGATGCCGTTTACCGTCAGTTTATCGTCCCATGGACGATGGATGCCGGTTTATCGTCATACCCATGGACGCGGATGCAGTTTACCGTCATACGAATGGACGCGGATGCAGTTTATCGTCATACCCATGGACGCATGGACGCGGATGCAGTTTTCGCCCGCCATACCGTTTATACGCATGGACGCGGATGCAGTTTACCGTTATACCCATGGACGCGGATGCAGTTTACCGCCATACCCATGGACGCGGAGGCAGTTTACCGTCATACCCATGGACGCGGTGGCAGTTTACCTTATACCCATACCGGATGCAGTTTATCGTCATATTCATGTACGTGAATGCGGTTTATCGTCATACCCATGGACGCAGATGCCGTTTACGGCCATACCCATGGAACCCCGTTTACTGTCATACCCATGGCGGATGACCCGCGGACGCGGATGAGTTTACCGCCATACGAATGGACGCGGATGCAGTTTACCGCCATACGCATGGACAGTTTACCGCCATACCCATGGACGCGGATGCAGTTTACCGTCATCATGGACGCGGAGGCGGTTTACGCGTGGACGCGGAGGCGTTTACCGTCATACCCATGGACGCGGATGCAGTTTATCGTCATACCCATGGACGCGGATGCAGTTTATCGTCATACCCATACCAATGGACGCGGATGAAGTTTACCGCCATACGCATGGACGCGGATGCAGTTTACCGCCATACCCATGGACGCGGATGCCGTTTACCGTCATACTCATGGACGCCAGTTTATCGTTATACCCATGGACGCGGATGCAGTTTATCGCCATACCCATGGACGTTTACCGTTATACGCATGGACGCGGAAGCAGTTTACCGTCATACCCATGGACGTGGATGCCGTTTACCGTTATACCCATGGACGCGGATGCAGTTTACCGCCATACCCATGGACGCGGATAGTTTCGTCATACCCGTGGACGCGGTTTACCCTCATACCCATGAACGCAGATGCCGTCATATTTACGTGAATGCAGTTTATCGTCCCATGGAACGCAGATGGTTTGGCCATTTGGAACCGGATGCCGTTTACCCATGGATGTGGATGGAGTTTACCGCCATACCCATGGACGCGGATGCCGTTTATCGTCATACTCATGGACGCGGATGCAGTTTATCGTCATACCCATGGACGCGGATGCAGTTTTTCGTCATATCCATGGACGCGGATGCCGCTTACCGTTATACCCATAAACGCGGATACAGTTTACCGCCATACCCATGGACGCGGATGCAGTTTACCGTCATACCCAAGAACACGGATGCAGTTTATCGTCATACCCATGGACTCGGATGCAGTTTACCGTCATACCCATGGATGTGGATGCAGTTTATCGTCATACCCATGGACGCGGATGTAGTTTACCGCCATACGAATGGACGCGGATGCAGTTTACCGCCATACGCATGGACGCGGATGCAGTTTACCGCCATACCCATGGACGCGGATGCAGTTTACCGTCATACCCATGGACGCGGAGGCAGTTTACGACCATACCCATGGAAGAGGGTGCCGTTTACCGTCATACCCATGGATGTGGATGCAGTTTATCGTCATACCCATGAACGCGGATGAAGTTTACCGCCATACCAATGGACGCGGATGCAGTTTACCGCCATACCCATGGACGCGGATGCCGTTTACCGTCATACTCATGGACGCGTGTGCAGTTTATCGTCATACCCATGGACGCGGATGCAGTTTATCGTCATACCCATGAACGCGGATGCAGTTTACCGCCATACCCATGGACGCGGATGCCGTTTACCGTTATACCCATGGACGCGGATGCAGTTTATCGTCATACCCATGGACGCGGATGCAGTTTATCGTCATACCCATGAACGCGGATGCTGTTTACCGCCATACCCTGGACGTGGATGCCGTTTACCGTTATACCCATGGACGCGGATGCAGTTTATCGTCATACCCATGGACGCGGATGCCGTTTACCGTTATACGCATGGACGCGGATGCAGCTTACCGCCATACCCATGGACGTGGATGCCGTTTACCGTTATACCCATGGACGCGGATGCAGTTTATCGTCATACCCATGGACGCGGATGCCGTTTACCGCCATATCCATGGACGCGGATGCCGCTTACCGTCATACCCATAGACGCGGATACAGTTTACCGCCATACCCATGGACGCGGATTCAGTTTACCGCCATACCCAAGGACACGGATGCAGTTTATCGTCATACCCATGGACTCGGATGCAGTTTATCATCATACCCATGGACGCGGATGCAGTTTACCGTCATACCCATGGACGCGAATGCAGTTTATCGCCATACCCATGGACTCGGATGCAGTTTACCGTCATACCCATGGACGCGGATGCCGTTTACCATCATACCCATGAACGCGGATGCAGTTTACCGCCATACCCATGGACGCGGATGCAGTTTACCGTCATACCCATGGACGCGGTGGCAGTTTACCGTCATAACCATGAACGCGGATGCAGTTTACCGTCATATTCATGGACGTGAATGCAGTTTATCGTCATACCCATGGACGCAGATGCCGTTTACGGCCATACCCATGGAACCGGATGCCGTTTACCGTCATACCCATGGATGTGGATGCAGTTTACTGCCATACCCATGGACGCGGATGCCGTTTATCGTCATACTCATGGACGCGGATGCAGTTTATCGTCATACCCATGGATGCGGATGCAGTTTTTCGTCATATCCATGGACGCGGATGCCGCTTACCGTTATACCCATAGACGCGGATACAGTTTACCGCCATACCCATGGACGCGGATGCAGTTTACCGTCATACCCAAGGACACGGATGCAGTTTATCGTCATACTCATGGACTCGGATGCAGTTTATCGTCATACCCATGGATGCGGATGCAGTTTACCGTCATACCCATGGACGCGAATGCAGTTTATCGCCATACCCATGGACTCGGATGCAGTTTACCGTCATACTCATGGACGCGGATGCAGTTTACCGTCATACCCATGGAAGCGGATGCAGTTTACTGTCATACCCATGGACGCGAATGCAGTTTATCGCCATACCCATGGACTCGGATTCAGTTTACCGTCATACCCATGGACGTGGATGCAGTTTACCGTCATACCCATGGAAGCGGATGCATTTTGCTGTCATACCCATGGACTCGGATGTAGTTTATCGTCATACCCATGGACTCGGATGTAGGTTATCTTCATACCCATGGACTCGGATGTAGGTTATCGTCATACCCAGGATGCGGGCTAGACTGGGAGTTTACTATTTGCCCATAGCTGGGACCCTAACAGGTACCACCACCACCACGGGTCACAGTGGACCTAAGAACATCAGCAATTAAGAGGTGGTTCCACGCTCCTCAAAACCTCCTGATCAGAGGCCTTGCTTTTGGATGCAGTTTATCGTCATACCCCAGGACCAAAATAAACTATAATTATATTACTTATATATATTACAAATTAAACTAAGCACAACTGAATACTAAAAGGATGAAAAATTTTCACAGATTTTGACGACATTCTGGAGTCGTATTTTTTTGGTCCAAATCCGTGTTTTTGTTTTATTCATGCTAAGTCTTGAAAAAACACTGCATAAAATTCACTATTTTGTTATCCATAATGTTAAATGTGTTAAAATTCTTCAACTTTTTTTTAAAAAATTGCTGCAAAACATTGTTGATTTATTTAAGATGGAATGATCTATTATGACAGATCTCTAATTTGTATTTAGATACATTGGATTTAAGAAAAATACAGAAAAAACAAAATTCTGAATATGCATTATTAATGTTAAAATAAAGTCGACGTCGTTTGTTTTTGTTTTTTCTGTATTTTTCTTTCATACTGTCGGATTTATATCCATATATTTGCTTACATACATTGTATTTATTTTCTATTTTTCTGCTTGAATTGTTCACCTACATTGCATATGATCCATTATTGTACATAATTAGGTTACAATGAAATTTGTATTTTATATAAATACTACTTTATGACAATTGATATGTAGTAGAGTGGGGGACCGTATCATAGATAGTGGGTGGTTGTATCGGAGATTCTGAGGGAAGAGCACAAGGCTCTTGCACCTGCCTTGCGCACAACCATGACAATATACCTTCCATGTAAACAATGCTGAGCATTTATGTATTTCTATGTTTGGCCGTGTCTAGTATAAGGCCAATATGTATAGTACAAACAAAACACTTTTGAATAAACAAAAATTAAGCGTTTTTCGATCTGTTCTTATGTAGGTGCGTACGTACGTATACCAAGCTAAGTTTATACGGTTACAGGTCCAAAAGATATAAGAAGATTGTGTTACGCCAAAACAGGAGAACCTTCCTGCTTTACATGCTTTCTGTCGTGATATGCTCAACTATCTCAACCACAAAACAGGCTCATTATATCCAACAATGTACACACTGACCTATAGACGTACATATTTAACGGTGAGCAGTTAGGCTTTTATAAAAGTGAATTCAACCCTCTTTGGGGATTTCAGTAGGCCAACTATACGGAGTTTATCGCAAAGGATTCTTCCTTCATTCGTGTCACCGCTATTTGTTCCTCTTCGTTGTCCGGTTGTGTCATTGCAATGACATGACTCAGATGAGTTTTTACCTAAGTAAGACAGTCACGCTCTGATTAGAAAATGAAATAAGTAAATAAATATCTTTTCCTAATATGACTAAAGTATTTATACAAACACACGCATGCGCAATCAGACACAAACGCGTACACACATACGCACACACAGGCAAACAAGCACACGCATAAGTAAAGTCACACGTTTGGCACATATAGAGACATAGCCAAACGCCTGGCGCACATCGAGACATAGCCAGACATTTGATATGTGACTTATTTGATAATATTCGCGGGCAGCACTCTTGATGTTTCTCCTTCTGAGTAAATTACTTTCTCTTTTGGTGAATGTGACATTTTTTTAGATCCAAGATGTGTTCGAAATTATTTTTGTGTATGACTAATGCATTTGTTAAATTGTTATTTACGAGGTCCTTTTGTGTTTCATAAATACGTTTTTTAAAGAAATAATTTTCATAGATACGTTTTATTTTTTTTGACGAGTAACCATTGGATTTTGTTTAATTTGATACATTAATTTTCTCGAAAATCTTGAAGGAATCTTTCGTGGAGCACCTGTTCTTCTTTGATCTTCAAAAGTTTTGAGGTTTTATACCTTGCAATTAATGAATTGATGGTAGTAAATGGAATATTCAGGCTGTCTGAGATTTTCCTGTAACTTTTATCTTCTTTCCAGAACTTAACAAGAAGTTCTTTTTGCCAATTTGTCAGTTCTTTACATCATGCCATGATGATAATCTTCTTGCACGAATATCAATTACAGAATGTTCTGTTTGTATTTTTTAGGCTAAAAATAACCGATGATAACATTATTGGAACATTCTAGAATATTCCACTTGAATAATCTGCAGTATTAAGGCAATTTAAAAGTTTTTTTTAATCTGAAATTTGCATTGTACGAATACTATTTTCACCAATTAAAATGGATAAATGGGATTTATTTCTATTAAATCAAAATACTTTTCTGTTTTCTTTGTATATTTAGTTAATATGAATCTGTGTAAAGTTAATTATATGAAAAGTATGTTTATTCATTAGTTCGAAATACAATGAATTAAACATTTGCATGTGTACGAATATTTGTTGCCCCCCTACTGTATGTAGTTGTAATGAAAAGCAACTAAAATGAAAGTGAAAGAAATATCAGTCAAAATAACATTGATGATAGGTTGCTGAACCGTGTATCAAAAAATGCATCACTACAAGTGTACGGCACAAGGTCAGATGTGAAATGAGAGTGTATTTAGGAGGAAAAACAACATAAATCTTTCAAATCGATAACAGCTGACTGCCTAGAAATTCAGTATTCAAAATTCTTATCTTTTACTAAGCATTAAACCCGATGAGAATACATAATTATCAGTAAAGAGACCAGGCATAACAGAGAATGTATTTTGTGTACATTCACTCGTTAATATATGTAATGTCACCGTTGTACAGATTAATAAAATCACGAGGGATAAAATTATTGTCTATCTACTTTTGGACTACGTCAGTTAATGCAGGCGTGACGGTGTGTCATTATTCGGACGTGGATCAGGTGGGGTGTTTATATAACTTCCTCTCATTCTAAGCTCAGCTGTCGAATTCTTGTTTTAAATGTACACGGCAGCTGTTGACACCGTTCAAGGTACGATTTTGAATCTACTGGCTATGAAGATACCTTTCAGATTATCTCTGTGATACAGCCGGTTTTCCTGAATGAGGCACCAGTCGGTACAGAGAAGTGTTTTTAGGATGCTTCTCCGCCCCTTGGAAAAAGCACAGTCTTTTACAAAATGATGTGATAGAATTGTGGGTAAAGACAGACTTTTATAACATCCGCCAGCCTTGCTTCTTTGGTGTCTGAGAGAAGGTATGCAACATATTTCTAAACTTTGGTAGTATGTTTTCTTTGTATGAAATAAACACTTTCATTTACGTTCTTCCGACTTCTCTGAAGCCTTTCTTTAATATTTGGGTAAATTACTGAACCTATGACAGGTACTATTAAGATCGTCCATATATATTTGATAATACTCCAAGAAAAGTATGAATTTTCTCTATATCAGACATTCAACCAACTTTTCAAATAAACGGAGAAAATGTAATGTCGGCAAATATAGACGAAGCCTGCCTGCAATAAGACGTGGTTTCGGACGATTTCCCCCATGATACCACTTTTTTAATTACCATAACTTTTCGGCAATATTTATTATTTTAAATAGCGATGATTAGAATTATAATAAAACCTAAACATATAAAAATGATTTTTTACATGTTTTTATGCGGAAAATTTTTAACAAAAATATTAAATAGTATTTATTTACTAGATTATTTACAATAATAATTTTATATTTACAACATTCTAAAAACGAATACAATTAAAACAAATTCAATGCAGTATTTATCATTTATCAGTTTATAAAGAGATAAGCGTGAAAACAATTTTTTATTCATAAATTTGAACATTTACTAATTTATTAAAATATATGAAACACCTAAAAGGAAATCCTTATTATTTACCATTTTATAAAATTTGAGTCAATTGGTAGTAAGCCGATATTTTACCAACAATTCCAATAAATAATATAACGAATAGTGTAAATAAACATTCAATAATCAAATCACATATAAACTTATATGTAAATAACCAATCAACTATCAATTATATGTAAATAAACAATCAACAATCAAATAAACAATAAATAAATAGTTAAAAATATAAAATATTCTTAAAGCTACCTGTGCTAAGATAAACTGTGGAAACCTCTAAGTGATGTAATTTATTGCCTAATAAACGAAAGTGTGTAAATGTTGATATTGTTTAATATTTATTCATTTATTTTAATGTAATTATTTATTATTATTATTATTATTATTAATATTATTGTTATTATTATCATTACTATTTCATTTTGTTTAATTATTTATGCATTAATCTATTTATTCTAGATATTAAAGGACTTGTGTTAACCGCTTTCTTTTAATTTAAGAAAAAGTTTTAATTACATTAAAAATAAATATTCCACAATATCAATACTTACGCATTATTTAGTAGGTAATAAATTATATCACTTAGCGACCGCCATAGTTTGTCTTACTTTACGCGGCCAACTTTATGAAGATTTTAGAGCGTTCCCAAATTTGAAATTCGAAAACTTAACGATATTTTCCACTAACTTTACTTTTCTGTATATAAATACAAGTTAAAAAACAAAATTCCTACATTTACCATGATAAAGTACCTCAGGGAACGAAACACATTGATAAAGAAAAGTTTCCCTTCTTTCATTTATTTAAACTTATATGTGTATATAAATTTTGGCAAAGGTAGATGTGCGAGTAGATATTTATGTACTGAAGTAAATAAATATGCAAGTGTTATGAGGGATCGTTGTTGATTTTAGTCCTATGAGAGATCCCTGGCGGTAAAACGCCTCCCGCCAAAATTCCCTGGCGGAAATATTCCATTAATCGTATAAAAACTATCTCCCTTATTGGTTGCAGCAGCGGAAATAATCAGCAGGGTAAAACTGGATGTCATAAAAGCCTTGATCGAACCCGATTCGCCCTGTTTTCGAACTCCCCTTTCAGCAGCCTCTATCTCACAGCTCTCTTTTTTCCATCTTTCATTTCAGCGGCATCTACATCCAAAGCCTGCTCTTTCTCACTTTTCTATTTTCAGCGATTTCGACTTTCAAGCTCAGCTCGAAGGGCTACACGCAATTCTTGCTGCAGAAGACGAGGCCTGTCCTAGCAGTTTCTCACTAAGATTTCTCGTCCTCCTGTGGGAACTAGCGGAGGAATCTCTCTCAACAAAAACAACTACTATACTCAAGAACTTATTTACCCCACAAAATACTACTATTTTTCACTCTGCTTTTCAACCAGAAATAAAAGTTGTTTAACAGCTATTTTCAAGCTTTGGGTCGGTATTTATCGATCCACCCACGAGGATTGAATATGGCACAACGCCGGTTTAATGTGGGTATCTCCGAGCCCGTAGGCTCGGCCAAAAATATAGCCTTTACCCGCCTAGACGGGTTCAGGCCCTGTCTACCTCCCCGGAAGAAACCTTGCCCTTCGGTAAAGCTTCGTCCGGGTTCCTCTCTGCTAACGCAGAGAGTTCGACAGACGTCGCTTACAGTCAAAGACTGTATCACGACAGCTAGACTCGGAGGTCTGGCTCTTTCAAGCTTTGGGTCTTTTGCTCATTCCACTCACACGTCAATCACGCAAACACACACACACACACACACACACACACACACACACGGGGAAAATCCTGACAATCTTTTTTAGAACAGTATGTTTTTTTCTTTATAAAAAATCAAAATTATTAGTGTTGTATATGTTTTTAAGGCGCCGGATTTTAATTGGTTTACCAGAAATAACATAAAACAATTAGTTGCAAACGATGTTCTTTCTCTTCAGAACTTCTTTAAGTCAAATAAACAAGAAGCCTGATTAACACTAAAATACTAGCATACGACTAAAAAGTAGAAACTGAGTCAATTTTTTTCTCATTATAACTGCTAATAAATAATTTCTATTTTTTTTTACTTCTAATCTAACAAGAAAAAAGTATTTAATCCAAACACACAGAGGCGCAATAATACATCTACTTTGCTTGACAAAATCCTATTCAATTACCTGTAGTTATTTTAGAAAATATCGTCTGCATCCTACATTTCTTTTACCGTTCAAAATGTTTGTAATAGCAACCGATCAAACCACAATTCTTTTTAATACCCTTTTTCTAAAATTAATCAATTTAACGAGTATTTTAAAATTAGAATTTTTTAAAAAATTCATCAGAATATGATCATTAAAAACCTAAGAGAGATAACTTTTTGTTTACAAAGAAAAAATCAGTTTCCTTTTCAATATGTCACGCCATGAAGTTGCTTACGTACAAACGAAATTACTTGCCTTTTAAGATGAACAAGTTCGTCTTGTATTTTTATAAATATTTCATACTTTACTCTGTAATCCGTGATATCATAGTTAATATTCATTAAACAAGTTTATCAAGTTTTAATGATTATTATACAGTGATGCGTCAAATGACTTCGCCCAGTGACATGTGGCAAGAATAACCGCTACTGGCTCGTAACAACTGCGCAGGTCAGATTTAGACTATATAAGTAAGTAAGCTGGTCCCGTGTACTTTATTTTTATGGATTCCATGGTTCTATGTAAGTAGAAAGGTTTTAGTGGCTTTGATAAACAACAAGTTGCCTATACTACGAAAAGCAGATCAAAGCATTTTCTGCTACTTGTAGGACGCTCCTTTACAACTGTGCTACAAAGAGAGAAAACCACCTATCGTTAACGGGTATAGTACTTTCAGGCTTGGCGTCGCTGATTCGGTGTCGCTTATTCGGCATAGGAATTTTTCGGCAGAGGACGATTATATTTCTTTTCTTCAAAGCCCTTTTATTCCAAATAGAAACAAATATTTTATGAAAACGTGGAAGAAACAAAGTGATACACGATGGATACCTTTTTATTTTTGACGGAACGAGCAAGAGGGGTCCTGAATTGAAAGTTGGGTGTTTTCAATGCTTTTATGCGTTTTTTATTGGGGTGGGAGGGGGGAGTTGCCTCTGGTCAAAGACAGTGATGTCGAAACAGTCTGACGCTTAAGCAGCTATGTCGAATAGTCCAATTATTTTTCTGACGCCGAATCAGCGACGCCGAATCAGCGACGCCGAGTCAGTGACGCCGAGTCAGCGACGCCAAAATGTACCAAACCCATCGTTGACAAGATATTGTGAGGTCAAGACTACGACGTAATAAGTGAATGGAAACTTTCCCACCAAGAATAAGCCAACAGAATGGCTACTGTTGTACAAGTTGCATTTAATTTGAATTAAAATGAAGAAGGGGAAATACCACATCGCACAATGCTTCAATTCTTGTTGCCTATGAGGATGTATGTAAACAAATATATGCTAACCTATTTCCATTACTGAAAGCATCTTTAATCGTCAAAAAAATTGACCTTGTATTAATGGAAGAGGGTTACCTAGTTCAGTTAGACTCCCTTTCTCGGGAATAAAATGAACAGTAATGTATGTGTGGGTCGTTGTTTTGGAGAAAAGATGAAACCATGATTTATTTTGGTCGTCCTGGGTATGATGATAAACTACATTCGACAGCAAATCTTCTCATCGGTAGATTTTACGGAACCACCTCTGTTGTTCCCAGGTTCACCCTGACCTGGACTGGTAGCATATGTTAGGGTCCCATCTATGGGCAAATAGTTAACCACCAAACTGGGGCCAAAACATTATGAAAGTATAAAAATAGATTTTTTATAGTAAAAATATCAACAACACATTTTTGAAAAAAAAAAAAAAAACATTACCAGCAATACATTATTTTTAATTACCTGCAATACATTTTTGAAGAAAAAAAAAAGTTACCAGCAATACATTTGATTCTCGCCAAAAACCTTCTTTACAAAAATAAGTCAATGAAATCTGATCTACAAACTGAATTCTTACAAAGGACACATATTCTATTCATACGAACCTATCCTATGTTGTCGGCATTAATAATCCATTGAGTTTGATATGCCCTAAAACAAAATAAATCCATAAAACCAAAGCCTGATGAATTTTGGTAAAAGAAGCTGTTGAAGGCAGTGTCTTTTATGCTGGAAATTACTGGGTGCTATCATTCATGTGAAAGGTGTTTTGTCCCATACCATAAACCATCAATACTGCTGAAACTTGACTAATGCATGGAATAATAATACAACACAAAATGTACTTAGAACAAAATGTATTGAAACAAGAAAGTGTACACAATATTTACATATAGTCTTTTGTATATTCCTGGGAAGACCGTTCCTGGAGAAGGTGTTGACTTAGTTGCAGTCGGGCAGAGTCCCTGGATTGAATCTCTTGATTCCTCCTCTCGTCTTCCCGGTACCAACCATATTTATATGGTCGGTACTCCACTATGCAAATTAGGTGGATCCTACCACAACAAATACTATAAAGAGTGATAACAGTTAGTGAATTTGAGAAATCGAGTTTTTTAAAAAAAACTATTTCAAGAGAAAATTTTATAAATTTCAACCGACTAACTGTTCGGTCATTGCACCTGGCATCTCGACATAACATAACTTCCTTGTGTCTTTTCTATAAATACTTTCATGGAAATTGTTCTGATGAACATTACTCTATGGTGCCTAGACTTTATAAATTTAAATGCAGTACTAAATTGGTGGCAAGGTCTCATCATTTTACAGTTGAAATGGCTAGATGGAACCGTAAGTTCTATGCGAATAATTTCTTCTTTCGCTCTTCTCGCTTATGGAAATCTCTTTTGGCTTCTTGCTTCCCAATTAACTTTGATCTTCAAAAATGTAAATGCAATATCAATCGTTATCTCCTGTCTGCTTAATTCGTCTTCTTTTATTGTTATCTCTTCTTAATAGTGTTTTTTTTTCTTCTTCATATTCTCTAACACTCAGTAACCCCTTGCATCTTAGTGTCTTTATTGCCTTGCTTGGGATGAAATGATTTTAAAACTGCTGAATGTTTCCTTGTATGGAAACGGTTACTTTTATTCTTACTATAATTTGGCATCATTATGACGGTAAATAAGTCTGAATTTCTGGGATGTGGAATTACCATTATTTATATTGTTTACACGAGGACTATTGTCATAATCTTTGTTGTTGTTATCACATCGTTTCTACCCTTGTCCCCCCAAGCCTTTATCAATTTCGAGCTGAAACTTTTAGTTAATCTATGGGATTAGATTCTTTTCGCCTTCTGTCCATGTTCAGGGATATTTATTCTAGTTCATATTCAGTACTGCTCAGTTATTGATTACCCTATTTATACTTTGTTCAAGTACAAACTGTCTGGCCCAGGGCTTGAACTCGCTTGTCACCAAATTCACGAAACAACGGTTTCATCCACTAGGCTATTGTTATGTGGGACAATTCCGAGTGCAGGTTTGAGGCGTCAAGTTCTTTACTCAGAATTGTCCCACGAGACAATAGTTTTGGTTCATGAATTTGATAACATAGTAAATAACCTGTCCAGTCCCTGGGCCGGGCAATGTGTACTTGGACTCAGTAGAAACGGGTCGAGCAGTAACCGACCAGTGCTAAACTAGTCGAGATACCCCTGGACTTGAAAAGCTGAACGAAAATTAAATAAAGTATTAAGTTCGGAATTCCACGAAGCTTACCTGGTTCAACAATCACTTGAAGATCTAACGACAGGACAGCCGAAACGTTTTTCATGACAATATCAAAGATGAGGACAATAGTCAGCGTTTAAATAGTAAATCTCTCACCGTGGATTTCATAGGCCAAAAGAATTGTTTTCATTTTGACTTCATCAGATCCCATACAGAATCATATATTTCATATTTTAATTTTGCATATATTTCATATTTTAATTTTATATATTTTTCATATTTTGTAACAAAAAACACAAAAGCACATGCGCAAGAACTTTACCAAATAATAAAACCCACACAAAATGAAGACTTCCAACAGCGGCAGCATCTAAAAAGGATAGCACGTGTAACTCAAAGAGAAAGTAATGACATAACCAAAATGCTGAAATTCCACGCTACTTCAAATAAAAGGTTTATAAGGAAACTTTCATCAATAATATCAGGTCATCCCATAAGTTCTGTCCGAATTTTAACTTTTTGTTAAAATGAACGAAATTTAAAGATTATTTTATAATGTCTAATGGAGCTGAATATTATTTTTATGTTTAGATGCATTTAAACTGATCAAATTTTATTTCAGAGAACAATAAAATTAAATTTTGTTTGATTAAAACCCTGCTAACATGGAAGTACCCAAGAATCATTTGAGGCACATAATGCTTTATGAGTTCAAGAAAGGAAACTCAGCAGCCGAAGTGGCTAGAAACATTCACTCAGTTTATGGAGAGGAATGTGTGAATGAAAGAACATGCAGAAGATGGTTTGCAAAATTCAGAGGGGGAGATATCACCCTTGAAGACGAAGATTGAACCGGACGTCCAGTTGAGTTTGATGAAAAGCTTCTTGAAGCAGCCCTTGAAGAAAATCCTGCTTTATCAGTTGAGGAATTGGCAGTGGTTCTCAGTTCAAACCATACAACTGTTCATCGTCATCTTCAACAACTTGGAAAAGTTCCTAAACTTGGAAAATGGGTGCCTCATGAATTGTCTGAAAACAACCTCAAATCCCGAGTTGACATCTGCTCTTTTCTCCATTCTCGCCAACTTGTTTCACCTTTTTTGGATAGACTTGTGACTGGTGACGAAAAATGGAGCTTTTATATGAAATGTTTCATGAGGACAATGCGCGACCCCACACAGCAAGAATCACGTCACAAAAGATCGAAGAACTTGGTTGGGAGAAAATTCCTCATCCACCTTATTCTCCCGATCTTGCTCCTTCAGACTACCATTTGTTTCGTAGCTTACAAAATCATTTGGAAGAAACAGCTTTTGTAACACAGGAAGAGGTTAAAACTGACATTTGGGAGTTCTTCGAATCAAAGCCAAAAGAATTTTACAGTAATGGAATTAGTAAGCTTGTTAATAGATGGAAGATAGTGATAGATAATCAGGGAAAATACATTGTTGATTGAATTTGTAATTAAATGTAACATTTAGTCACTTGTTTTCTTTATTCAAAATTCGGACAGAACTTATTGAAAGATGCATTCGGAGCGTAAAAGAAGGCGACAGTTTAAAATGTCGCCTTCTTTTTTTCCATATATTCTGACCATTTTTCTTAAAGTTCGTCTTTTGTTTATTTCAGCTGAAAACTTAGAGAGTAACCAACATATTTCGGTGAAATTGTCAATTTCCAAAATTATGCTTTATAGTAAAGGTATCTGAAAAACTAATGGTTAACCTGATGCCAGGAGGCTATGGGTTAAAATAGAATCCATTTTTCTGTCATATTGTAATTATCTTGTATTTTTTATAACCTCTGTGTACTTTTACGTCCAGAATAGAAGGGTGAGTTGGAATAAACGTGTATGTTATATAATTCATCACACTTTTTTTTCGGAAAAAAAAGATGGAAATAATTTGGAATAAACAGACTGTAAAAAAGTAGAAAATAAAATAAACCGTGGGATGTGGAATAACAGTAGATAAGTTAGAAAAAAATAAAATTTAAATAAAGATGCAGATCCGTCATTTTTTCCCCCAGAACGCAAGAGTCGTGGGCGATCTAACAGTTCACGAGGCTGCAAAATCGATCTAATTATATAGAAGTAATGATTTGGAAGACAATTTTGGAAACTACTGCTCTACGTTTAGACACTCACAACATTTTATTTTATTCATTCTTTATACAAAATGTAAAAAATTTAAAAAAATATATATTTATATTCCTTTTTCCTTTTTTTTAAAGTTTTTTATTTTTTTAATCTCTACCTAAAAAACATGATTTCTTTCTTCCTTTCTTCCTCTAAGCATTTTATGACTTTTTTATTTCTTGTTTTTATTTCTTTTTCGTTCACTTTTTTATCTCCTCTGTTGTTTTTGAAAGATTAGTAGAAAGTTTGATTGATGACTAAATCGGTAGAAAGAATCTCTTTACTATCAATCTCTTCGATTATTTACAGTGAAGCGATTTATACAAGTTACTCTAATTTTACTAATAATACGCATACATAATTACGAATATACACACTATATTCCTAGAAAGTGCCCCTTTCCAAAATGCTTTATCTAAACAATCAACGTATTTCAGGTTTATCTATAATGCTTTATTAATATCCCCGCAAAATAATATTATCTGATCTTGAAAATAAACTAATAAACATGGAATATACAATCATATTTAAGGTATATTTAAGTAACAAGAATTCATCCTAACATATTTTATTAAATCCCGCCCTTCTTTTCAACTTTTTATCATATCTTTTCAATATGGATTTTGCTGAAAAATATAACTAAATTCTTTTTCATTTTTTAAATATTAAAATAAAAAATTACACAAGTTACGCCCCTTGCATAGCTATTTTTTTTTTCGAATTTCGAATTGGAACGCTGTAAACGAACAGTGAAAAAATATTTTCAATTCATGGATTTTCTGTATACACATCCACGGATATTTTAACCCCCTGAAGATGGTCGAGATTGAAAGTACTTGGGAAAATGAAAATTCGACATTATTCCTTATTTCTATAAATATTAATTTAGTAAATATACGTATTTGAATCGACATTTTTTTAACAGTGAAATTAATACTAAATGGCCTAGTATGACTTATCAATGTAGGCCGGTTGGTATTAATTTCATTGAAATGAAAAAATAAAACTGGGATCCCATCCCAAATATATATACAGACAAAAATTGTTCATAATATATATATATATATATATATATATATATATATATATATATATATATATATATATATATATATATATCAAAAGTCATAAATGGGTTGAAAGAATTTGATCTCGGTTTTAATAAACCTTGAAGCAATCGGATGTCTAGCCGCACTTATGAGCTGTGATATAAATGAAACAGTTTGCCTGTGTTTTGCTGACTATTTATGTCTCTCACTTATATAAATAATTCGATTGAGCTCTCGAAGAGGAAGAGGTGATTTTATAAAACAGTGGCTGCTGCTGCTAATGCAAGGTTCTTCTAGCCACTGACGTCTTTCGTATTGTAAAGACGTTAAAATTTGGCTTACTCTCTGCGACGATATCTTGGAGGTATAATCTCTGACTGATGCCAAATCGGTCGGATGTCAATCCCGGCTGTGATACCAGGAAACAGTTTGTCTGTGGATGACTATATATATATATATATATATATATATATATATCTGAATGAGATATTCTTGGATTTTTAAACTATGTACTTTATATACTCTGTTATAATAAATACATTGAGCTCTTTTTGTGGACCACTCTTAATATTTCATATTAGGATTCACTTGGATTATATACCTTCGGATTATTACCTCTCTCTCTCTCTTTCTCTCTCTCTCTCTCTCTCTCTCTCTATATATATATATATATATATATATATATATTATTTTGCCGACACTGTGGTTTGAAACTCGATCGCCAGTGAGCAACTCAGGTGATTCTATTACTAAGTAGATCATGTGATCATAAAGGAAGTGAATAAATATAAAGTAGCGTGATGACTATACGTCCGCTGTTTACTCTTCTTGTCTATCCACTATTGCTATACGTTTACTCTCTCTCTACTCTACTACTATACGGATTACGATTCTCTTCTGATCATTATACTATTTGGCAATTACTACTTGAACAAGTATTACTAGTGCGGATATTATTGGAAGGCGTTACTACTCACATCGGCGTCTACAAAATCTCGAATATAACAAGCATTTTTGGAAGTGATAACGAGTTTTCGCTTGACATAGCAAAAGTGACAAGCGAAGCCGTCCAACATCACAAAAGTGGCGACAAAGATTCACAAGGAATCACAATAGCTGTGAAACAGCGAAACAGTCTGTCTATGGATGACAATATATATACATGAAAAAAAAAATTTCGGTTGAGCTTCGAGGAGTAAAGTGAATTTGTAAATAGTGACTATTACTGCTGCTGATGCAAGACTCTTCGTTAAGACGAATCGAGTTCTTCGGTCACTGACGTATTTGTCTAAAATAAATACGTCTGAATTCAACTACATACCTGCCGTGCGCCAATGACTTAGGGGTAAAATCTCCGACTACAAAGTCAGCTGGGTTTCCATCCCAGTTTGAGGCAATCGGATGTCTAGCCACACTGATGAGCTGTGAAACAGTCTGTCTGTGGATGACAATATATATATAATATATATATATATATATATATATATATATATATATATATATATAAATCATTTCACCACTGGGAAAGTTGTAAGACCACTAAGAAACAAGGGGTTACTGTGAAAGAATAAGAAAAAAGACAAAATTTTTAAGGATCGAGATCAATAAAATAAAAGAAAAGTAATCAAGACAGAAGATAACGATTGACATTGTATTTATATTTTTAATGCTATATATATATATATATATATATATATATATATATATATATATATATATATATATATATATATATATAATGACAAAAGGAAAGCCTATCTTAGCTGGCGCATTTTATCCTCTGAGGGACTTAAAAGGTAAATGTGAAAATTTTATTTTGTAACAATTATTTATATACAAGAGCAAAAATGTTATTGTTTTTTCAATTTTTTTTAAGTGTAGGAACGCTAATGAATATTCATCCACTATATAAAATAAATTACCAGAACTGTTCCTCACAATACTTTGGGGAAACTTGCAGAAAATTTTAAAAAAATCATATCAATGAACACAAAATGGAACTTATGCACAGCAATCTATCAAATGCATTAGTTACACATAGATATACTCTAGCCGAAAATTTTACACACACACACACACACATATATATATATATATATATATAGATAGATAGATAGATAGATAGATAGACTGAGATCGATAGAGATAGATGGACAATGAGAGACCAAGATAGATAATGAGAGACTGAGATAGATAGATAGATAGATAGATAGATAGATAGATAGATAGATAGATAGATAGATAATGAGAGACTGGGATAGATAGATAGATAGATAGATAGATAGATAGATAGATAGATAATGAGAGACTGAAATAGATAGATCGATAGATAGAGAGATAGATATAGATAGATAGATAGATAGATAGATATAGATAGATAGATTGATAGATAGATAATGAGAGACTAATATAGATAGATAGATAGCATAGCATAGTACAATCTAAAACGATCTTTTTTAACTTGAAGCTAAGCCTTTCTAATAGCGATATAACAAAAAATAATAGAATGAAAATGTTTTTTTCTCAAAAGTTTATACGTTTAAGTGTGTTTAAGAGAACCTAAGAAGAGTATATTAAAACTTCAATCTCTTTATATATAACAATTGTGTGTGTGATTTTGAATGTTTGCATAGTGCATCTGCTTGCTTGGCTGTGTGGGTCGCGTGACGATCTGTATTGAGAGTGCGTGAATTTCGCCACGGGAATCGCAAACAAGTAGAGACAGGTAGATTTTTACTTCGACTATGGAATAATTATTTTTCTCATTTCCTACAGCATCTAATCTGTCAGTAACTGTTTTTCTTTTTTTGTTTTGTTTTTATGCCTCTGCACACGTCCTCGTGTTTGTCAGCAACATTATATCAAACAGAAAACAAGACTTCATGTGTTGTCTGAGCTTCTGATCATTGAAATTAATTCCCGAAAGGCCGCCAAAAAAGGCCTTTAAGCTCGATAGCCAAACCCTTTCTATTTACAGAATTTATAACAGGTTCAGGCACTTCTTAAATTGGCTGGTTCTCACGTTAAAAAAAGGTTTGTTTTTTAAACAATTTCTGATGATTAGCATTAGACCTTCCTGAAACCACAACAGTTGTCAAAATGGAGAATATTGATATTTTTCTCACTTTAGAAGAGGGTCCTGTTCATAATATAAACACAGTGTCAAATCGACCCCTGACTTCAGAGAGAGTTATCAGTACTTTTTTGAAATTGTGCTTACGTCATTGATAATTGCATACTACAGGCTGCTCAGTAAAAAAGCGGCAAATTTATTGTCACTGTTTAATCCTTCAGGAATAACGGACCTTGATTTACCTTGAATAAATTTTCTTGAATATCCATGACCCTGAATAAAACTATTGCCTCCTGCTTACAACGCTTACAACTTTGTGTTGAACATTCAGACAAACATTTCTAACATCTACGATGAATCATAATAGCTAAATAAAATTCTTTCTGAATTCGCAGCTTTTTTTACTGGGCACCCTATATATCTATATATATATATATATATATATATATATATATATATATATATATATATATATATTATTATTATTATTATTATTTCCTTTGATTTCTGGCGTGTACACATTTCGTTTCGGGTCCCCTTAGAGACCTAAGTTTAGAAATGGCATCATGACACTTTCCAACGACAGAAAAAAAATAAATGAAAATAAAAAAAATAAAAGTATTTTACATAGATAAAGCCCTCCGTAAAGTGTGGGCTGTACTTGTGAGAATAATTTTTTGTATCTCTTTGAGGCATGGACTTCCAGGAATCCCTTCAATGAGTCTACTGGAATCTTTCCCAACCAATCCTAGGGCTCCAACTACAACAGGGATTGTTGATGTTCCCATGTGCCACATTTTTGAGATTTCTATTTCAAGGTCCTTGTATTTTGACAGCTTTTTGAATATCTTCAAAGATACATTGCAGTCTGCAGGGACTGCCATATCAATAAGGAGGTACTTTTTTTTGTTTTTTTTTGTGGTCTTTATTATTATTATTATTTTTATTATTATTATATTGGGCACCCTGTACTTGAGTTTATAGGTAAATAATAGAGGGTGGATGGATATTATGACATATCATTTTATGACATACGTTTTCTAGGAATGTCTTTGTGCTGTGGAAAGACATTTAAAATTACGGAGATATTTGTGAGTATTGCTAGTCAATCTCACTAGCCATTGTTGTTCTCTTTAATTAGTGTTCATCATATTAAGGTCATTTTAGTACAAATAGAATTATCTCTAAAACAACAAGAAAATGCAGAGTAGTTACAATGTAAGACCCTCATTTACCCTCAGCATAATTTGTTCCGTTAAATTTTATGAAGCATCAAATTCTGTTGGGTTATTTAATGTTCAAATCTGTTTTTATTATACAGGGTGCCCAGTAAAAAAAAAAAAAACAAAAAAAACGGAAACTTTATTCTTCGAGAAAAATACACCAGCTCTAATTGATCCATCTCAGTGGCCCTCTAAAAGTCCAGATCTAAATGTTTATGGTTTACTGGATCTGGAGTATACTCGTAACTCACTAGCAAAACCGTCGCCTATATTGATTCATTGAAGCAGAACTTACCTGAAGCTTAGAATGAAATTCCTCTTGATATTATCCGCAAAGTTACTGAATCCTGGTTACCACGCTTACAATATTGTGTTGAACTTAAAGGCAAACATTTCGAATATTTACGATGATACGTTTGTACATTGTTATGGTCCGGTTCCTTGTACCACGGTGATAGTCCAAGGTAGAACCAATAAAGAAGAACTCGAACACAGATATGGAATAACACAGATATATTACAAACAGGAATATATACAGAGAAGTAGAAAGTGATAGTATGAACAATCAGGTTTAGTAGTAATTGTCTGAACGACTCTGTTTCGGTCTACCTCTGATTCGACTGACTGACTCGCTTGCCCTAACTGACAGACTTCTGACGGACTTCACTCCAGATTTCAGACTGAACAGTATTTAGTCACACCGCCCCCACAAGGGCATCATGTGGCACAAGTCCGGTTTAACGTAGGATCTCCGAGCCCGTGGGATCTCCGAGCCCGTGGGCTCGGCCAAAAATATACCCTTTGAACCCGTATAAACGGGTTCAGGGTCGGTTTACCTTCCCGAAAGAGAATCCGCCCTTCGGCGTAGCCTCGTTTGGGTTCCTCCCCGCCCGAAGGCAGTGAGTTCAACCGATCAGCCGATCAGCCGGTCGCCCGACTTCGGACTGAACTCTCTGCTTCCTCTTGAGGCGCAGTATTTATTACGTATGGAATAGTCCATTATGTTATTATGGGTAAGGTCCCATAACATACATGAATCATAGTAGCTAAATAAATTTCTTTCTGAGTTTGCAGCTGTTTTACTGGACACACTGAACTATCAATTGAGAAAAAGGACAAAATAAATCACATCATATCTTCCGGGCAGAGCGCAACTCAGTTGTGTCTGCGGTAGGAGGGCATCTGAGAAAAAATATTGAGAGGTGCGCGGTCCCCGGCCAACAGCTGTCGTGGCAGTACCTCCTCATTGCACTAAAAACAGGGATAGGTAGTAATATCGGTTGAGGGGGGTGGGCAATTTTTGGCCCCAGCCCGGGTGCCCGCGCTCTGGTGACCTACATGTAACCAAACTTGGGTCATATCTTGTCACTGTGGGGAGACAAAGAAATACCATCATATCTACCTGGTAAATATAGTATTAAATTCTACAGATCAATTTTTGCAAACCTTGCCTTTTAAAAAACAGGAACCCCGAAAGAATGTAATATAGGAAAGAGAGAAGAAGGGACTAACTGTCAATTGTAAGAAGACAGATTTTATGGTTGTCAGAAAAAGAAAAGCCCAAGAGGCCAACTACAAAATTAACTATTAACCCATTCCAGGTTATTTAAAGCTATGAAAATTTTTTAGAATGCATGAACTGCTAATTAACTCCTAGCTGGGGGAGAAAAGGAGGATTCATAATTTTTTTCAAGTGTATTTGCGAGTAAGTGAATATAATGATACCAACGAGAATTGGAAATTGCCTCTCCGATTAGCAATTCCCAGCCATTATTCATTACAACGTCCGCACATCCAAGCTTCCAGCAGCTGGTATTCCCAAGAGATCATCCATCTAGGTACTAACCAGGCTAGTCGTTGCTTAACTTTGTTAACCGTACGGGAACCGCTGTTTCAACGTAATGTGGCCGTAAGCATTTTACACCAGCCACACATCCAAGCTTCCAACACGTTATTTCCAAGCAGTCATCCATCTAAGGACTGACTAGACTCGACATTGCTTAACTTCGGTAACCGTACGGGAATCGGCGTTTCAAGGTGATATGGCCGTAAGCACTTTACATCACCCACACATCCTGGTATTCCTAAGTGATTATCTAAGTACTGACCAAGTGCGACGTTGCTTAACTTCAGTGATCGTACGGGAACTGGTGCTTTAACGTGGTGTGGCCATAAGTACATTCAAGCTTTCAGCACCTGGTATTGCCAAACGGTCACCAATCTAGACACTGGCCATGTTCGACGTTGCTTAACTTCGGGAACTTATCTCATTGAACAATTCCAAAGTTTCGTGTCCAACTGTTTTTTTTTTTTCAGTGACAGGTTTTCGTCTCGTCTACAGTCACTCTCTTACAGACGCGCCGTCGCCTCCCTCTGTCTGTTCTACAAATACTTTCATGGAAATTGCTCCGAGGAGCTGCATTCGCTGGTTCCCAGACGTCATGAGTTCAAGCGCCATACGAGGCTGGCATCCCGCTCTCACCCCTTCACTGTCGAAACTCCTAAATGTGGCCGTCTCTTCTACTCCAATAGCTTCATGTATCGCACCTCTCGCCTGTGGAACTCCCTTCTCTATTCCTGTTTCCTTGTGAGCTATAATCTCCAGCTATTCAAGTGTAATGTCAATCGACATCTCCAGTTGCCTTGATGTATCCACTACCCCCATCCTTTCTTCTATCACTCCTATCTGATCTTGCTCTAAACTTTCTGTAACCCCTTGCGTCCTAGTGGCTTCCCGCCTTGCTTGGGGTGAAATGCTTAAAAAAAACAAACCCTATTGAATTATGATCAAATATTAATTTTATACTCATAAAAACAAACGCTAATCATAACTTTCAAATTTCAAACTTGATATAAGTACCACGCTACAGTTTGCTAAAAACGTAACACACACGCATAAATATATATATATATATATATATATATATATATATATATATATATATATATATATATATATGTGTGTGTGTGTGTGTGTGTGTGTGTGTGTGTACTAGATAACAGATAGAAATTAGTCAGCACTGGTCAGTTGAATAATAGAGATCAGATTGAGGAATCGGAAAGCCGATTTCGAATTCCAGTCGAGTTCATTACATTCACTTACCCTTGGGAAAGGCATGTATCCATCTCCCCTCACCTCAGCTATGGGTAAATAGAAGGATTGATTGTGTCCTATAGCCTTGGTTGGCAACCAGTCTAGGAGAAGGAAAACTATTAATTCAAACCAGACTGGAGAGGGATGGGTCCGTCAGGCTCTCTTGTCCAAGACACTCTACTGCTGCAGTGGCTTCAGTAGATGAGGTGCCCCTACGGCCCTAAGCTAGTAGGAGATTCGTTATCGTGATCAGGGAACTGAAAGTGATTAATTGACAAAAAAAAGTGACACATAGCAAGAAGAAAGGATGGAGCAAAAGGTTGGTTGATTGTGCTCAATGTGTAGTAAATGCAGAATAAAGAGATGTGATTCCGGAGTTTTCTTGTAAAGACGGCAGCGACTAGCACGGTCATGGTCGTCATAGAAGTCAAAACCCGCATTGTCTGCTGCTCCCGATGATAATGATATCTGAGTGGAAAAACCTGATGCAATCAGAATATGCAAGGAAGAAATGTCCAGCTAAAAATGTATAAATCGTTAGGTAAAAGGTACAGTGACGGTTCACTTCGAAAGTGTAAATCTGAATTTATCTTGAAATTTCTTGTATCTTTTTGAATTCTTATAGATATTTAAATATTTGGAAAACTTCAGATATAAGTAAAGAAAATATATACTACATATTAGTAGTAAATATTCATTGATTTATTGAATATATACAAGTGGGTACTGAACACTTCTTGGCCTGACCAAGACGGAATGGGAAAAAAAATTCTGCTGTCTGGTCATTTAATGGAAGTATTTTCACCCACTTCCTACCTAAATATGTTATTAGATACATTCATAGAAAACAATACATTTTTATCTCTTAAAATGACACTTACCTTTTAGTAGCAGTGAAAAAAAGGTATGAAAGAATATTTTGTATATATATATATATATATATATATATATATATATATATATATATATATATATATATTTACCTACAGTAAAACGGAAATTAATGAGAAAAGCTAGAATATGTAGGTCATTAAATGACCCATACCCTTTGTGCATACATGAGAAACTATATATTACTAAGTTTATAAAAAATAAAAATTTACTGAATCAAAGAAATGAAATAGCTTTTCTTTGCCGACATTGTCAAACATTTTCCTCAAATAATATTTAAATATAATAAAATAAATAAATAAATAAATAAAAGAAAAATGGGAGCTGGTAATATACATACTTATATTTGATGTGAAAAAATAATTTTAAATAATTTAAGTAATTCTATTACATTTACTTGTTTTAAAAAGAAATATAGTCTATTAGTAATTAAAAGTAAAAATAATATTTTAAAATTGTAGTTCAATATAACACATTCTGACCCAAACGCCCACTTTAGAAAGAATCTTTATCTATACAAGTACGAGTTTAACGGAAAAAAATGCCGAAAAACCTTTTCTTGCTGAAAAAAAAAAAAAACGGACGACATACGTTGAACGGATGTCAAAATTCGTTGAAAAATGCACCCCTACCATCCCTAGACTTAACCTCTTTTTCGAACGTAACTCATAATTGATACAATAATAGTTAATAAAAATGAACACGCTACCGACCCTGTTTAAATGATTGGATTTCTCTGTATCCTTGGAAACAAAAAATTATGAATTGTATGTGCGTTTAAAACTCAGTAAATTTAAAAATTCCAAATTCGCTTGAAGATGAAACAGAACTAATGCTGTTAATTTAATCATATATTTAAATTTGAAGTTTTTAGCTTTGGTTTTTGAAACATGGTAATTCTTATGTAGCGAAGAAACCATATTTTAAATCAGTTAATTTATAATATATCTAACTATGTATATACACATATATATAGAGATGAGGATATATATATATATATATATATATATATATATATATATATATATATATATATATATATATATATATATAAAGACATTTTTAATGTTTTTTATATTAACATCTACCGGTCTGAATGTCCGAGAAATTTTCATAGAAAATATGCGTCCTCCGACAGGAATCGAACCTGTATCCTGACGTGCTTTACCGATTTAGCCACGGAGGTGCGTTTCGGTTAGCAAGGTCGATTTTACTGTTTATAAACTACAATTCTCCATGTAAATGTCGTTAACACTGTTTGTTATAAACAGAGCATTTACATTTGTATCTATAAAAAGAACGTATAAACATAAAAAATGTCTTAAAATAATTGTCGGACTTTGTCCATTTCATTATATATATATATATATATATATATATATATATATATATATATGGGGACCTTTGTGACACTTTATGCACTAGATCTCTATATTCGGCTCTTCAAAAGTGTGGTTGGTTCTACACAAAGCCTTCACCACTATAACCAAATCATATGTGCTGGTGTCTGGCTGTCAGACCTACGAACTGAGTTGCTTGACCCTCACACGCCGGAAAAAGCGATTGGAGTGTTCAGTATATATATATATATATATATATATATTGGAGGCCATCTACATTAAAGCAAAACAACCTACACTCAAAAAAATTTCAAACTAGTCACAATACCTTACATTACATCTAGACATATGGTTCTGTTGTTAATATTTCGGCCTCTCACGTGGTATGACGTCATAGAACCACGTCATGAATTTACGACCTGCGTCTGCTATTCCGTGACCGTTATCGTCGCATAGCAAATCTTCTATGTCAACATAACAAAGTAGTATCTTCGATAGGGAATATCTTTGTTAAAATGTCCGTATAACCACTCTGAAGATGGCTCATGTGTGCCGAAAGCTTAGATGAAGGACCAAATTTTGGACAATTTTCGTCTTTTATTTTCACCCGAAATTAAAGCAAACATGCGAACATTAGAACGGCACATGATCAGACATAACAGACATTCATTGGCTGTTATATTTAACTATATATGTATGTATGTATGTGTGTGTCAGAGCATGTGTGTATGTGTGTGTGTGAGGGCTTAGAAAAATATGACAAACTGGAAAAGTTTTGTTTTTCATCACACGTTTCATCCGATGAAATTCCAGTTTGTCATATATTTTTTCTAAATGCTGTTTGTTGATATATAAAATTATACAAAATTATACATCGTTATATACACATATATGAATACAATATCTGAATATTTTCTAACATTTTGAAATTTGGTCGCGGGGGTCAATTTCGCTGATATAAAAAGTTTGTTCTGTTTTGGTCATTAGATGGGATTAGAAGCGTTTATATTGAATTAACTTCATTCTAAATATCGCTTTTTTTTTAATGTGACATCTGTTCTACACTACTTTTTATGTCAAAACTAGTAGATTTTATTTATTGATTGTTTTTATTTATTGACTGAAAAAGAAAGATTAGAAGCAATATTTTCGGCACATCATGAGTTTTATTTAAAGAAAAAGGAGGATTTATGCAAAAGTAAAGATTTGTGTATTTTTATGGAAAAAGGTAATGCAACTGATCAAATGTGTCAATAGTGGTTTGCAAAGTTTCGTCTTGAAATAGGAATCTAAAAATGCTACATCTTAGTTTAAAATGCATTTAAAAAAAAGGGAAATTAATTCTTGAAGATTTAATTTTAGTTTTAATTCCAAAATAATAGATGATATTTAATATTTCCAGTAAGCAATATACTTTGGTGAATTTAAATTGATTGGAATTTTTCCTTTTTATTAGTAAAATACATAAATTTGTCCATATTAACAGATCTGTAAACACAAAACAATTCTTTTTTCAAAAACATTTTTAAAAAACAAATACACTTTTCTGAAATATCGAGGAAAATTAGTTGATTTAAAGTTTAATTCATCTGATTTGATAGAAATATTAGTTTTAGCTTAAAATATAGTAGAAAAGAATTTTTAAAACACAGATGGGTGTTTTTAAGACGTGTTGAGTGATTTACTGACAACCTTACGTTTGGGAAAATTAAGTAAGGAAGACAGAATTTTTTTAAATGAACGCTTTCTTTATTGTGCATAGTTTTGTAACTACCTCAGTAATCTAAAATAAATAAATAAATACGAATACACATTAAAAAATTTAATATTTTATTGTATTTTAGGTACTTTAACGCCTGACTTATGAAAACCTTGCTGAAAAAAGTTAGAAGACCTCACTTATTTTCTGATAATGTCGTTTATTGACATCCGTATTTACAAAAATCGACTCGTTTATACACACAAAAAAAATCAAAATTCTTTTTAAAATACTGGGAGCGTTGAGTTGTAGCAAGTTTTTACATTTATGATGGGTAAATACATTTTTTTTTTATTTAATAACAGTTGACCGCTACAAATTAATGCAGAATTTTAAAAGATGTAAAAGTTTATAAATTATTTTAATTAAAATTAAAAATAATTTAATTAATTTCTGAATAAGTACTCAAAGTTTATTATAAAATTATTTGATTTTGAAAGAATTTCCAAAAAAAAAAAACGCAAAAGAAAAACGCTCAAATTTCCCGTTCAAATTTAATCTTGCGTTCTGACGAAGGAAAAAAAAAGATTTTTTATTTGACTCAAATTTTCGGAGTTCTAAAAAGAATAATAAAAAATAATTTGTGCATAAAAAATATTTTAATATTTCCTTTTAATGAGGAAACAAAGATTTTGACGATAAAATTTTATTTTTATTAGGTTTTGGACATTTATTCATTATATATGCTTCTTTCTTTTTAACAAATTTGTGGCAGAACCTAAACACTTTTTGGTGAAGGATTCCTCAAGGTCGGGTTGACCTGTTAAGGTCAACCCAACCTTGGAAAATTCTTGTTAACGTATATATCAATACATTATTTCAGAATAATTTAGGTTATACGACGAAGGGGACAGGATGCATAGTCAAAACATTTGAAGCAAAGCAACAGTAGCTTGTCATGTTACTTGCTTTGATGTGGAGCTTGCACAGAAGCTGTTAATAATAATAATAATAATAATAATAATAATAATAATAATGGAACTAACCTGAAATGCAGGACCTGCGGAAAATATGATGAAACTGTCGACCATATTATCCCAGGATGTCCGGAACTGGCAAAAAATGAATATACCCAAAGATATAACAAGGTAGTTGCATATGTGCACTGGAAGATATGCAAGAACAAAATCGAAACCATTGAGAGATGGTATGAGCACCAACCAGACACAGTTACCCAAAATAATGATGTAACTATCCTCTGGGACATGCCAATTCAAACTTGCAGAGAAATAAAAGCCAACAGACCTGATATTATTATAAAAGACAAGAAATTCAGGAAGTGAATGCTTATTGACATAGCAGTACCATCTGAGAGCAACATCTCTATAAAAAATATCCAAATTGTCCAAATACAAGGATTTGGAGATCGAGATTAACAGGATGTGGGGAATGAAGACTGTGCCAATAGTAATCAAAGCTCTGAGCTTCATGAAAAAAAGTAATGAGCAATTTTACTAACAGTGTCCCAAGTAACATCAACATAAAGTTGCCTAGAAAATCGCCCTACTAGGAACATCCGATATACTAAGAAAAATGCTATCAATTAAATAACAATTCTCCTATAGGGCCTAAGGACCATAATTTGGACCTAGTTCTACAAGATACAAAGCAGGAAACATAACACGCAAATAATAATAATAATAATAATATCTTCAGACCATTGTTGATCGTCTGTATGTGTCCAGATTCAAAGACAAAGGATTAATTCAACTAGAATTGTCAAAGGAAACAATAATCGGTCTTCAAAGATACTTGGAAACTGCAGAAAACTGGATGATGATCTTTTTCAAAGAACAAGAAAGAAACTTTATTAAGTAATGAAGAAAGCCAACAAATTTCAAACGAGTGATGACGTGCGAATAAACCATAATGCCTTAACCAGGTATTGAACTCACAACTCTTTGGGTCCCGTCATTGGATCTAACCAACGCATTTATCTACTGTGCCATGTGGCACAATGAATAAAGGCGTTGGTTAGATCCAGTGGATAAAGGCAGCGGAGAACTTGGAGAGGGAAATTAACAGGAGATAACTGATAACTGACATCCATTAGACATGGCACGTAGAACAGTCCACCCCAGCGAGCGAAATAAAGGGTTCAGTTCGACATTCCAACCTCCTGAAGAAGGCCGGAGCGTACAACGGCCGAAACGCTGTGATAAGTATAGCAACAAAGATGAGGACAATAGTCCGAATAATATAAATAGTTTACATAATACCTCATCTTAGAAACATAGACAAAGATTTATTTTTAATCTGGCATTTTTATTCAAACGTTATTATAATGATACTTCGTATTTGATCTAAGTTCTCCACTGCCTTAAACAAGTATTGAACTCACACTTTGGCTCCTGGGCACAGTGGATAAAGGCGTTAGTTAGATGCAGTGACAGGACACAAAGAGTGTGAGTTCAATATCTGGTTAAGGCGGTGGGGAACTTGGAGAGCGGAATTAACAGGAGATAACTGATAACTGACATCCATTAAAAACATGGCACGTGGAACTAGAACAGTCTACCTCAGTGAGCGAAATAAAGGGTTCAGTTCGACATTCCAACCACGTGAAGAAGGTCGGAGCGTACAACGGCCGAAACGTTGTAATAAATATGGCCACAAAGATGAGGACAATAGTCCGAATAATGTAAATAGTGCACATAATACCTCATCTCAGAAATATAGAGAGATACTGAAAGGCCAAAATGTTGTAATAAATATGGCGACAAAGATAAGGACAATAGTCCGAATAATGTAAATAATGTACATAATACCTCATCTCAGAAATATAGACAGATACTGAAAGGCCGAAACGTTGTAATAAATATGGCGATAAAGATGAGGACAATAGTCCGAATAATGTAAATAATGTACATAATACCTCATCTCAGAAATATAGATAGATACTGATAGAAGAATTGATTTGCATAAGGAAAAAGCTACAAGTCTTTCCATAATGTAATATTAAATAACAGGTAACAGAATTCAGTTGACCGAAGACGAAAAGAGAAAGAAAGAAGTCCAAATAATAATACTAAGATATTAGTATTCATATTTTTATAATACTCTTATGTTACTATAATCATTTAATTAATGGTAAGATATTAAGATAATATTAAAGATATAATGAAAAAGTGGACGAAAGGAAAAAATTAAAGAAAGAATGAAAAAGAACAAAAAAAAAATGAGATTGAATAAAAAAAAAAGAATAAAAGACGAGATCGGAAGAAAGGAAAGAAAGTAGAAATGGAACAACAATGAAAGAAAAGAAGAAAAAAAACGACATCGGAAGAAAGAAATACTGGAAGCAAAATGAAAGAAAAATTAAAAAAATAAAAAAATAAAAAGAAGAAAGAAGGAAAGGAAGTAAAAATAAATGAAAGAAAGTAAAATGAAAGAATGAAAGAAAGTAAAAAAAAGAAAGAAAGAAAAATGAATGAAAGAAAAATGTAGAAGGAAAGGAAGAATGCAAAATGAAAGAAAGCAAGAAAGAAAGCAAAATGATAGAAAGCAAAATGAATGAAAGAAAGAAAAGTGAAAATATGAAAGGAAGAAAGACAGAAGAAAGAAAAAAGCAAAATAAAATAAAGAAGGCAAAATGAAAGAATCCTACATGAAAGGAAGAAAGAAAAAACAAAATGAAAGAAAGAAAAAACAAAATACAAAAAAAAAAGCTTAATGAAGAAAAAGAAAGAAAGATGAACGAATGAAAGCAAAATGAAAGAAAGAAATCAAAATGAAAGAAAGAGAGAAAGCAAAATGAAAGAATGAAAGAAAGAAAAAGCAAAAAGAAAGAAAGTAAAATGGCGAAATAAAAGGAAGAAAGAATAAAATAAAAAATAGAAACAAATATTTAACGAAAGACTCGGCAAAAAGATAGTAGGAAAGAAATGAAATAAAAAGAAAAGAAGATTTATTACATTTGGGTCATTCATTAAGGTATGTTAAAGCAATGGCGTTCTCCAATAATGCATAACAATTTCATTTTCACGTCGTGTTGACTTGACCTACTTTCTTCGACGCAAGCAAATGACGATGTGGTAAGTTTAGTTTCAATTGTATTTGAAATCCTATCTACCGTCGTCCATTTTGGTAAGCAGAGCTCCTGGTGAATGTAAACATTTATAATACTTCATTCGATATACTTTAATTTTTTTTTAAATGAATCCTTTTTTATCTTTAGCTGGCATTAGCAAGAATCTATTCATTTTTAGGTAAACATTCCGTCTACCACAATAAAAGAAAAATGTTACTAATTTCCTCGGGTTATATTTATTTTTTCCAGCAAACGATTCCCCGTAGATAATAGCCATCTACCTAGGTATGTCACGGATTTCTCCACTGGAAAATCGACGCCATATTTTGAAAACTTAATTAAAATTTTATGTTTTATGGCGCAATATGTTACCAACAACTGTGCTATATTTTCTGTTTATATCTTCCATCCATATGTTTATGAAGATAAATTCATAGTTTTAAGAACATTTCAATTTTTTTTTAATTTTTAAAAATACTATGGGCATCAATGAATGCTCACATAACGTAACCGTAACATCAAAGAATGCTCAGGTAACATAAACGTAACATCAAAGATTGCTCAGGTAACGTAAACTTAACATCAAAGAATGCTCAGGTAACATAACCGTAACATCAGGTAAAATAAACGTAACATCAAAGAACTAGGTATCATAAAATCAAAGAATGCTCAGGTAACAAAGAATGCTCAAACTTAACCGTAACATCAAAGAATGCTCAGGTAAACGTAACATCAAAGAATGCTCAGGTAACGTAACCGTAACATCAAAGAATGCTCAGGTAAAATAAACGTAACATCAAAGAATGCTCAGGTAAACGTAACGTAACATCAAAGAATGCTCAGGTAACGTAACCGTAACATCAAAGAATGCTCAGGTAACATAAACGTAACATCAAAGAATGCTCAGGTAACGTAAACGTAACATCAAAGAATGCTCAGGTAACGTAAATAACAAAAGAATGCTCAAGGTAACGTAAAATAAACGTAACATCAAAGAATGCTCAGGTAACGTAAACGTAACATCAAAGAATGCTCCTGAAAAGGTAACGTTTTAAGGTTCCATGTAACATCTTTTAAAGGAAAAATGCTCAGGTAAAATAAACGTAACATCAAAAAAATGGCTGCAGGTGGATACTAAATGTTTCCTTGTAGAAACTATTACCATTTTTTTTTTTTTAACATCAAAGAATGTTCAGGTGGAACGATTGAATTAATTTTGAATAACATCAGGGAAACAGGAGAAAAGAATGAGTCAGGTACAACTGACATGAGAGCGGGAAACGTGAACTCATGGTTTCAAAGAATGCATGAAAGTATTTCAGGTAACGAGAAAGTGACTGTAGACGAGACGCCGTAACATCAAAGAATGCCTCAGGTGAGGCAAACAGAACGTAATGCAAGGGCGAATCAAAGAATGCTCAGGGGAGAAAAAACTCAGGGAGCCAACTTCTCTCGCAGTGGACGAGGCAATTGACTCGATGTACGTAACATCAAAGAATGCTCAGGACATTATAATAACTGTGGTGATTAAACGTCGAAGCGTTGAATGACCAGCCAAAAGAATGGAGGTCCTTTTAACGTCAGCGAGACTGGATTTGTTTTTGAGGCAGGAATAAATTGTGGTGTCATCGTAGAAGACTGCTCAGGTAGTGGGGCCTAGGATGGTAAACGTGGGGTTATAAACGCGGGAAAATGAAAGCAATGAGCCAGGTTCAAATGCTTTGAGATATCTTCTGTCCTGTTATTTTGAGAGTTCGGTAGACTTTTCCGCGATGGCTGTCATCGGCTGTAGATCTGGCAAAGCGAAAACCATATTGCTTGTCTGAGAGCAGATTATTGGATGAGGTGGTTAACCACCCCGGTATTGATTCTTCTGGAAGATTTTGCCGAAGAGGGAAGGGAGCCAGTTGGAAGGGTCAGAGGGTCGCCGGAGTTCTTGAAGACAGGAACAATCGAAGAGGACTTCCAGCAGTCAGGAAAACAAGATTCCTTGAGGCTAAAGGGCGGGCGCCAGTTTGCTGACAACCAGTAAATTGAGATAAAAAAGAATATGGAGTTCTGAATTGGGTACACCAGAAGAGTCGAGCGTCCAGTTGGAGAAAACAACGAACTGGGAGAACTATTCAATTTTTCTGCGACGCCAATACAGAGATTCCTTCATTCGAAAAATTGCAAGAAAAGGAATCCTGGGCGATGTAGAGAGTAGCCCATTTCTTGATGGGATGTCGATTCCAGCTTTAACCCAGGGAAGAGTCCTGACGGGGAAAAGACTCCATATGGAGGAAATCACGGAACGCGTCCCAGTCAGCTTCGTTGATAATATATATATATATATATATATATATATATATATATATATATATATAATTTAAATAAAAATAGAGCGTTTGAATGCCTGCATGGTCACATTTTTAGCCACAGAGTGTGATGGGCGTAAAAGTTCCAAAACCAAAAATGTGAGCAAACGGGTGGAGGGAGAATTGAAATTTCACCACAGCCCTTGAGAGGATGGAGAGCGGTAAAAAGGACTGCATTGAGGAGAGATCGGAGACACATGTAGGACTGGTCAGGCGATTCAAGAGAGGACCTCTGGCCAGGGGGAGACTTTAGACACCAAGACCGTGCATGGGGTTAGAGAGTCTTTTCTAAAGTTACTTGTCTCGCAGAGAGAAAGGAAAGTGATAACAGCTGAGATGCTGGAGGTAAACTTTGAGAACTCATGTTGTTTGCAAAGATGAGAAGGCCTGAGGTAAGAGAAAACAGACAGTTTGACCGTGACGCGGGAAGAATTGCATCATTTTAAGAGAAAACCTTTCAAAGCGCGACATGGCTGCTACAAACACCCCGGTATTATCAACTGTTGATCAGAGCAGCCGCTCAGACGCTGTATTGCAAGAGTTAGGGCTCCCTAACTACCAGTCGGAAACAGCAACCAGAGAACTGTCAGCCGTGTACCCTCAGAATGAAGAGATGTTGCCACAGACTGCATACTAATACAGAAAATGGGAACCCATCTAGACAAGAAACAAGGTGTAAGCCTCACTATAGAGAACCGGGCGGTAGAAGGGACAACCTATTACAGATAACACAAAAAAGGACGACACAAAACAAAAGTATTGGGGGGAGATTAAGGAGTCCTGGTTAATACTTTATCACATTAAGTTTTCAACTTAAATTCCCATTGTCTATTCTAAAAAGAAAAAATAACGGAATTATCACATTAGAAGATATTCAATTTTCCATTTTCTAGTTTTTTACTTTGTTAACATTTCGGATCGGGATTCCTTACTAAATTATCAAATAAGTAGCATCACTGGGACAAAAATGCCTTTCGGTAGGAAGGGAGGGAGGGAGGAAAAAAATAAAAATTTTTTGAAAAAAAGAAAACGATATTGGGCCAACAAGTGGGTAACTGCCTGCGTCGATGATGATGATGACTGAAAAGCGCGTCGACCTGGTGGGGGGAGGAATTCAAGTAACATTTCAATAAGATTTCAAAGAGGAGATAGAATGGCGAAAAAAACAATTCCACTTTCAGAAATATATTACAGTCACAACATCGAAGGGATATGACGAGACACCTCGCATCTAGTCAAAGACATTCAATCTTCCATTTTTCTAGTTTTTACTTTGTTAACATTTCGGATCGGGATTCCTCACTAAATTATCAAATAAGTAGCATCACTGGGACAAAAATGCCTTTCGGTAGGGAGGGAGGAGGGGAGAAAAAAAATAAAAAATTAAAAACGGAAAAAAACGAAAAAAAAAAATAAAAAAAAAAAAAATGAAAATGTAAATGCAGTCAGCTAGACAAAGTCTTAATTTCAATTCAACCTTTGAGAGAAAAAAAGTTTCTATTCTAATACAATCAAATTTTGTCAAAATAACAAATTTTTAAAGACGTTGCGATTAAATTGAAAATTTTTTTTCACTCCCTAAAGATTAAGGAATTGTTTATTTCAGCATTAGAACAGAATAGAAGTCTAGAAGAAAATGTTATTCGAGGGAGAGATATAATATAACAAAACATTTCTGTGTTGGAATAAAATAAGTGATTGCTTATTTCTGGGTTGGGATCGTATGATTCTATGGATGTAGAAGACGATTTTGGACAGAACGAAATTAATGATGTCTTAAGAAGCCCTTGTGAGGCATGTAACAACCTGTTGATAAGGATGGTCAATGGAGTCATAGCAGACGCCGTAGGTGGATGCGGTGGCTATTTGCGGTTAAGCCAAAGTAAAAATATCATGCTTCCTAAATAGTAATATAAAACATATCTACAGGGCTTTACTGCCTTCTTGGGGACGTGACAAGTAATATATATATATATATATATATATATATATATATATATATATATGACTTTAGCATATCATAGAAATGTTAATGCATTAAGTAGAATTGGAGAATGAAGAAAACCAAGATATTTCTTTCTTTCCAAGTATCTTATCGGGTTCATTTATTTCTTGCCTGAATTAGAATAAAGGATTATTTATTCCTGAAATGGAATAGAACAAGAGTTATTTATTTCCGAACTGGAATAAAATAAAGGATCATTTATTTCGAACGGGAATAGAATAAAGGATTATTTATTTCAGGTTTAGATTAAAGCAGAAAAATGAGATTACCTATTATTAATAAGTATTTGTCTACATTTCTAGGACGAAGAGTTACTATTTACACGAAGACTATTGTCATCATCTTTGTTGTTGCTATCACAACGTTTCAACTGTTGTGTCCTCCGGCCTTCATCAGGCGATTTTGTCTTTTGGATAACAATCATGGAACTTAACTCTTTATTTAATCTACGAGGGTCTATTGTTATTGTTCCTCCGTCCATGTGCAGGGATATCAAATCTTGCTCTTATTTAGGACTGCTTCGTCATTGCTCGCTCCATTTCTCGTGAGTCGGGAAACGGAGTGAGTAAAAGTCCGCGTGTTAATAATGCAAATATAAATTAGTATTAAAAAAATAACAAAGACTTCTTAAGGTTTGGGGAAAAAGTTTCATGCCTGAAGATGGAAAGGTCCAGTTTATCTTGGAAGTTAGCACTCGAGAACTTTGCTATTACCCGAATCTTTATTGGCGTCAGTGGGAAAGACGTAATTAAGTTGGACACAACACCAATCCATGAAATGTTTGCTCTTTTAACTATATATGTCCGTATTATTACATCACTGCATTTGCATGTATATATAGATTTATGCCTAGGATTAGCAGCTTCTCATATTTCTCGATTACCTTAACATAAGTTGATTCTGGCTCCTTAGCCTTGCTAGCTCGACATTTTCCCCTCTATTCTGACATATTATAGCCTGAAAACATTAATCTCAAAAGAAAACCTCGCCAAAATGGCTGTCGTTTTCCATGGAGCGCATGCGTGTTTGCGCATGCGTGTCAAACACTACGTAGTTAAGCCTGCGTCTCTGTTCATGCCGGCAAGTCAGAGAACGTTGCGTGATGAGAGACAAATTACCATATGCAATCATTCGATCTCTTCACATGCGTGCATACTTGCAAAGACATGTTATATTTGATGATGCAGCATCGCTTTGTGTAAAGGAGGACTTTTTAGGGACAAAATCATGTTTAGTACAAATAACATTTATAGAAATAAAACATTTTAAAACTAAAGATCAATTGGAACTTACCATATAAAACCCACATACTTCTAAAAAAAAATAATACCCCGGGTCTTAAAGGACATATCTAGTAGGTTACGGTTTACATGTACGCCGTGTAGTAAGATTCCGAATTTAATAGCTAAATATAGCTATTGTACCAAGAGTTCAAACCTATGACTAAAAGAAATACAGAAAGAAAGATCGTCACACGCACCCCAACATACCATATATATGATAAAAACATAGATTAAAGATATTCTATATTTATATATTTATGAGTAACATTGCTCGTTATCAGGGATAGAGTAGATGCAAATATAAAAGTGGAAATGAGGTCAACACCGAGTGGCAACAGTCTGTTTCATGCGTGAACGCAATCTTCAGGGTCAGGTGTATTGTATATATATATATATATATATATATATATATATATATATATATATATATATATATATATATATATGTATGTATAGTGGACACCGAGTGGCCACAATCTGTTTCAAGTTTGAACGCAATCTTCAGGCTATGTCTGTTGGCTTGTTGCTCGACTATTTATATATACTACAACCATAAAACACACCTGGCCTGAAGATTGCGTTCACGCATGAAACAGACTGTTGCCATTCGGTATTGACTTCAGTTCCACTTTTATATTTACACCTATTCTAACCGTGATAAAGATTGCTGTTTTATATATATATATATATATATATATATATATATATATATAATTAATACGAGTAAAAGATTTGTAACTTAAATGATTGATGTTACCTTCAGCATCCCGACTCCAGAGTTTCGTAGACGGATCCTCCAGGAATCACTCTGTCCACTCGTAAGGGGGTATCAGTAATTGACTTCTTATACTTCCCGATTTTTCTTTTTATATACACTTATCATCGACGCAGGGTTTTTTTTATAGTGTATGCATGCGTTTGTGCATGTGTGCGTACGTATGTGTGTATTCGCGCGCGTTCGTCAATGCGCCTGTCCTCGCGTAAATGGCAGGCTTCATGAAAAAAGCCGCTAAAATTAAAAAAAAAACAACAACATTAAACATGTGTGGCTACAGTAGATAGCAGATTACGAAGTATAAAAAGAGAATTTTCAACTAATTGCTGTTGAGTAAATTCAAATAAACGTCGACCTTGTATCGTCTGTGATAAGATACATACAAATCAGTGAAACAGTCCGTAATCAGTCAACTCTAAATAACAATTAATCTACATAAAGCTACGTCAAGCGACTCCTTTTTCACCCGTCAGAGGCGGGGTAGAGTGACTAGAGAATCAAAAGAGGGTGAGTAAGGCTATTTACATTCACTACAGTTTGTCTAAAGTTATTATGCAAGTTACATCCAGTGGTACCTCGGTTCACGAATTTAATTCGTCCCTGAAAGCCGTTCGTAACCCGAAATGTTCGTAAACCGAAACTATTTTTCCAATATGGATCAATGTAAAATGGGTTAATCCGCTCCTGGTCCCAAAATGACTGCTTATTTAAACTTTAACAACAGTACTTTGAGCACAAGTTTATACACAAAACTAATGAAAATCATTAAATCTAAGAAAAAAAAACACAATACTAAAAAATAAAATATAGACGAACATTTTCATTTTACCGTACCTGAAAGTAAAATGGCGTAAGTGGAAGGGGAAGGAAAGCGATGTCATTGTTTGGAAAGAGGAAGACATGATTGTCTCTTTATTTATAAGAATAGTATAGATTGTTGATTTTGCCATATGAAACTGAGTAGGAAGAGACAATATCATCAACAATTGTTTTTCTCTTAACTTTTCTTTTTCTTTTACCAGTATCATTGTTAGCTTTCTTTGGAACCATGACTGAGGAGTAATGAAGAGAAAAAAAAAAGGTACAGTACAATAAAATTGGAAAAGAAAAGCACAGCACAAAACACGAATGTATACAACATGGCGGTCGACTAAGAAATGATTCCGTTCGGGTTAACTCGGTTTGGCTATGTTGTTCGAGAACCGAAATTTTGTTCGATAACCGAAGCATTTTCATCTCGAATTTTCTGTTCGAAAACCGATTTGTCCGACATGTGAGACGTTCGAGAACCGAGGTTGCTCTGTCATTTGCTTTGAACAATTTTCGTCAAATTTTAAATGATTAATTTAGTCACAAAACAAAGCTTTTAGGTCGTTTCAATATGTTTTATTTGTTGTTGGATTTATTATAAAAACTCCAGTCTAGAGTTATTATACACATTGAACTAATATTAGTTTAAGTCCTCTGAAATCTAATAAAAGACATTTTATCTTTTTTCCACATATTGAAACATTGAAAATGGAAGGATATAACAAATGCTGAAAAACAGAAGTGAGGGGTATCCACATTAGAAATATCAAAGGAGATTCGCAGAGATCATTGATTGATAAGACTGACTGCTGAAAATATAACTTGAGAACTGGAAACAAAAGAAAAGGGTTTAAGAACATTTTGCATCGAGGGGAACGAAAATTTAAACGAGTTATAGCGAAACAAGCATTTTTGACCAGTGCTCAGATCCTTGAACAGGTTAGAATTGATGGAATCAAAAAGGACAAGAGGCGTAAAATACTTCGCAAATTGGGATCTGTCAAGACATCTTCTATGCAAACTCCTCTCAGTAACGAAAATATTTTAAAGCGTCAAAATTAGGCCAAGAAATACATGATTTGGTTTTGGTTTGGTTTGTTTTACGGCATAACAACCTCAATGAGTTATTTAATGCCGACAAAATTTTTATTGCTGGTAATATTTTTTTATCTATCTATCTATCTATCTATCTATCTATCTTCGTATATATTAGTTTGGCTTAGTTTGTTTTACGGCATATCAACCTCAATGCGTTATTAATTTTTATTGTTGGTAATATTTTTTTTCTCAAATCTGTATTTCTGGTAATATTTTTCCTTCAAAAACCTATTTCTGGTAATACTTTTTTTCAAAAAATGTACAACTGGTATTTTTTTTCCAAAAATGTATTACTGCTAATAATAAATTGCTGGTAATAATCTCTTCAAAAATCCATTGTTGGCAATAATTCTTTACAAAGTGTTTCTTGTATTAAAACCTATTTTTAAACTTTCACTGTGGTTTGACATCAGTTTTTTGGGGGGCGGGGGGTAACTATTTTCCCATAGCTGGGATCCTAACAGGTGCTACCACCCCGGGTCAGGGTGGACCTGGGAACACCAGTAATTAAGAGGTGGTTCCATGTTTCTCAAAACCTCTTGATAAGAGGTTTTACTGTTGGATGTAGTTTATCGTCATACCCAGGATGCGGATGTAGTTTATTGTCATACCCAGGACGGGAAGAAATACATGAAAATTAACTTTTCTGAAGTAATCTACAGGGATGAATCTCAGGTGACAATGAACGTGATGGATAGGTCAAAGGAGGTATTTTCTCCGATGTAGATGTGTCTATGGCGGCAGTGTGTGATATGGACTGGAATTACCCACCAAACAATTATTGCACCATTGAATATTAATGACGGGGTTAAAAATGAACAGTGCTAATTACAGCGATTTCATGGACAAATATTTCTTTGAATGGTACAAGTCCCAGCCTCGCAGTTTCAAAGTGAAGTATGCAAAACAAAGCGTCTAATGTATCTAAGGTTACCCGTGAATCATTTTAGTGTAAAAGGTTTACGAGAAAAGATAATGGAATGGCCACTATCAAGTCCCGAATTGAATCTGATCGAAAATATATGGTCAATCGTGAAGATGAAATTATATGAAGGTGGCTAACAATATGACAGCAAAGTAAACCTACTAGAAACAATTAAAACCATAATGTCGGAAACTGAATGTGACCGTAAGCCAGCTTTAGAGGCGAAATGTATTATGATTAGAATATTTCTCTACGATTTATTACTGATTGAATACAGCCGAACAAGTGGGAAGATGTGTCAAGGTTCGTCGACACTATGTTTTACCTAGCTAATCAGATTCACGACCCATTCATTCGTTACAATTTACTCATTCACATAAGAATCTATCCGTCAGCATTCGCTCCTACATAAACCAAAATACCGCAGACACGCAGGGTACCTACAGAAAACATACCATGATTTAAAATTTCAATATGTACAACTGTGTATACAAAAATATATATAAAAATTCTATCAATGTTATGATATGATGAGGGCGATGACCCCGAAAACCAACTGAAAAAAGATGTTAGTAAGATCAGTCCACCCCTCAAAAATAAGAGTTGCTGCTGTATCCTGTCTTCCGACAAAATCAAGAGGCTCTCTCTCTCTCTCCCTCTCTCTCTTCCGCTACCTCTCTCTCTTCCTCTCTCTCTCCCTCTCCCTCTCTCTCTTCCTCTCTCTCCCTCTCTCTCTTCCTCTCTCTCCATCTCTCTCTTCCTCTCTCTCCCTCTCCCTCTCTCTCTTCCTCTCTTCCTCGCTCTCTCTCCATCTCTCTCTCTCTTCCTCTCTCTCTTCCTCTCCCTCTCTTTCTCTCTCTCTATTCCTCTCTCTCCCTTCCTCTCCCTCTCTTTCTCTCCCTCTCTCTATCCCTCTCTCTTCCTCTCTCTAATGGAGGAGGAAGTATAAAAAATATGGGCATTAGAAAATTAAAAAAAAAACAAAAAACGACCCAGTCGAGATCAAAAGGAAACGCCACAACAAAATAGGGAGGTTGGGAATCTATAATTAGATAGTAGGGAGAAGCCTGATACAAGCCGGGGACGATGCTTACATTAACTAGATACACAAGAAAAGTCTATCTTAATCAGAGTAGAATATTTTTCTTTAAGAAAACAAAAAGACTCTCATCCCAACTGACTTCATCAGTCAATCTGGGGAAAATGATCACACGTCAAACGTTTTTATTTTTTAAGAGTTTTTTTTTGGATCAAGTTGAGATCCTACGTGAACCAATGTTTCAACATTATATGGCCGTAACTATTTATTATTAACGTTAACACTTCTAATTTGCATCCCAGATTAATCTTATATATTTTAAAGCATTTCACCATTCATATATTCAATATTGAATATTTCTGGTAGAGAAATGTATTTTCTTTTTGTCGTAGGCGGGATTTTCTCGAGGAATAGTTCAGTAAAAAAAAAAAACGTTGTTTCCTCCTGAGATTGCTATACCCTATCAGTGTCAATCTAAGATGTTATATCGGCGATATATCTGGTCAACTGCTCCAGGATAGTCATTGTTTTCGCTGCCGACAACGCTATCTATGAATTGTGTCCAATCACACTCCGATACACTGTAAGAGAAACCAGAATTTTAAAAATATTCCTGAAATAGCACGTTAGCTGTTCCAGAACAATCACTGCCGTCACTGCTATCTTTGAATGGCCTTCAAACTTTATCCGATGTCTAGAAATTGTCTTGAAGGTCTTTTCAATTCCCTTCTAAACAAGGAAGACCCAGAACGTGCAAAAAATATAGAATTCCTCATAGGTATATACAGATTTTTTTCTCTCTCCGTCGATACCACCATTTGTAAATGCCATGATATTAATTTATCCGATATTGTCTAAAGCACATTTACCAGCCGTCGGCACAAATATCACCGCCAAGTGAAAATATGTTAAACTCCATTTTGATTCCAAGGCAGGGAGAATATTTTTATTAACAGCAGAACTAAAAAAAAGTAATTACAGAATCAGCCAATGTGATGATGAAATCTCTCTCGAAGAAAAAAATAGTTCTTTACTTTAGGCAGTTCCAAATGGTTAAATCAGCTTGCATATATTAGACGGACCGTCGTGATTGTCATAACTGCATGTTTCGTGCCAGCGGTTGACATGTGTGTGTGTGCGGGGGAGGGGGGGTCAATGTTTGAGCTCTAAAAAAAGCTAGCGTTTTGAATGCTGCTTAGATTGTAGACTCCTCGTCGCCATTGTATTGCATTGGCGAATTCTCGGACAAAGCTTTAAGTTGCCGTTATTTTTGCCCGGGTACTCTTGAGTTGCAAACAGCAAAGACATTGGCGGCAAAGAGACTGGCAGGTCCAACACACTCACAGTAACTAAGCACTATCATTACACACAAGGACCGTGTCCAGAAAGGTCAGTTTATTGTTGATTTTCGGAATAATAAAAATGTGTCCGGAAAGTATCCAGCTATATTATTTATTTATTTTTTATTATCTCTCACTCTCTGGTCTTCTCATTTCTTTCTCTCTCTCTAACACACACACACACACACACACGCGCGCGCGCGCAGAGGAAATGTCGTCTAAAGTCTCTTTCCAAGTAATCTTTTTAGAATATCCCACAAATCGTAGACCACTTCACTTTTAAAATGGCATCAAAGTCCACTTTACGGATCGCTATTAGTTGTCTTCTTCTGATTCGTGTCTCTTTGTTGACCGAGTAACCCTACAGAAGAGTTTCAGTTCATACATGCGCAGTAAGGAGCCCCTAATTGGCTGGCGAGTTACATCAAGATCGAACAATCGCTCCTCAAGATATTCAAAATGGCTTGATATGTTTGTTTTTTTTTATATTAAAGTTCCCCCAGTATAAGGCTCAAGAGCCACTCAAGTGAATGTTATGAGAATAAGGAAGAAAGATTGACTTGAAGAGGTTAAGATTGTAGTTTTCCGTAGTTTGTTCCCCAAAGTAGCAGCTGTAAGGAAAAAAAAACGAGTGGAATCTCCTCCTTATAAATGCAAAATACGGAAGAAAGGAGGATTCGACTATATTGTCATAGCATGGCGACCCTGATCTTTAAAGTCTAGTTCTAGACAGATCTGGCGTTTCTTGTCAAAATGGCAAGAAATATAAACAGTTTGTCTAAAATGTTTGGGATCTAGCGTTATAAAAAAAATTGTCCATTATCAAGATTAGAGAAAATTATGGTTCTTGTTACTTTTTTTTACATTTTTTAAAATATTTTTAAACTCTGAATTGTTAATCCTTAAACAGCGGAAATCAACATAGATCAGCGGTTTGGTTTGGTTTGGTTTACGGCATATAAACCTCAATGGGTTATTCAATGCCGACAAGATTTTTATTGCTGGTAATATTTTTTATCTATCTATCTATCTATCTATCTATCTATCTATCTATCTCAGTATATATTGGTTTGGTTTGGTTTGTTTTACGGTATATCAACCTCAATGAGTTATTTAATGCCGACAAAATTTGTATTGCTGGTAATATTTTTTTAAATGTATTGCTGGAATATTTTTTTCAAAAATGTATTGCTGGTAATAATTTTTTACAAAAAAAGTATTTGTGGTACTAAATTTGAAAAAATCAAAATACAAAAATATCTCATTTTAAGGTGTTTTGCTTTAGAAATGCTGGGTGGCACAAACTTTTAACCTGTAGTATATATATATATATATATATATATATATATATATATATATGTGTGTGTGTGTGTGTGTGTGTGTGTCTGTGTGTGTGTGTGTGTACGCGCGTGTGTGTGTATTTGGAATCCTTTGCTTGTAGCAGGCAACGGACCTCATTGTGCCTTTAGCCAGATTTGACCAAGAACACGATTTTATTTTAGTGGGTTGGATGCGGACCTTAAACAAAGTCATTTTTAAACTCATTTTTTATCCGACATTATTTCTCATTACGATAAACGTTTGGCCTAATTGATAGGGAACAGTTTGGGAAAAGAAATAATTCGCCTGATAAAAAAAATAAATATAGGTTCAATTGTTGTCGGGGTGAGGGCATATTTTTCGTTACTAAAGACGTTCGATTTCGAGGCCTGTTGCCATTAATTTGACCATTTAAAATAACAGTGATGTCAACTCAAACACGTGTACACTCTAAATATAAAGTTTATAGCAATAAGAAACACAATCTTCTCATTCTATGCATTAATCAGTTGGCGTTGTGTCAGACTTGGTGCATATTAATATCGCCTGTGAGAAAGCTGAGATGCCAGGTCAGGACCGATAACATTACAAATTCCTTTTTGGATTTGATCAAGAACATCTAGAGATATATCGGAAGCAACAGGCCATATGTGGCAGCAATATTCGATGCACGGTAGACTAAGAAATGTGTCAGAAATATTTTTAATCCCTTCTAGACTTTATCTAGAGAGGGAATAGATGGATTCATACCTTTCCCAAGGGTATTAGTTCAAGGTTAGATTCCATAATTTCTATGCTAACAGTTTATTTTCTTTCTCAGCAGAGTAGGGGGAGAAAAGAAAAAAACAGTATTGATATTGAATTTCAATTTTTGAAGATTGTCGTTGACAGGAAAGCGGGAAGCTGGAAAAGAGATCCACAGGCAAGAGAAGAAACTATTAGCATAGAACTTGCGGTTGCAGCTCGCAATTTCAGTAGTGAAATTATAAGACCTAGCTGCCAATCTAGTATTGCGATTAAATTTGTGAAGTCAAGTTAGCAAAAAGCGACAGTCCATCAGAACAATTGAGATAAAAATATTTATAGAAAAAAAAAACAGGAAAGTTACGTTACGGCGGTTGAAAAGTGACCTAAGCCGAGGTGTCAGGTCAGGACCGATAACGATGCAGATACTGGATTTTATCAAGAATCTCTAGGTACATATTAAAAGCAACAGACCAGCTGTTCGAAGCACGGACGAATGGTAAACTTAGAAATGTATCAGATAGATTTTTCTGAAATTCACATTTCTCCTTCTTCTAGATTGGCTGCTAAACAATTCTAGAGTGTCAAGTCTGCGCTGCTATTTAATCTATAGCTAGAGAGAAAATAGATGGGTTCATGCCTTTCGAAAGGGTATTAGTTCAAGGTTAGATTCCATGATTTCTATGTTAACTTCTCTTGCACTTCTTGCATGTAAAACTCTTTTCTGGCTTCTTTATTCCCAGTCAATTTAAATGCAATATCAATCGTTATCTTTTTAATTCCTGTTCTTTTATTGTTCTCTCTCCTTAATATTGTTCTATTCTCTTATTCTTTCTCACTCACCCTTGTGTCTTAGTGGCTTTATTGCCTTGCTTGGAATGAAATGATAAAAAATAAAAAGCTAATTTTTAGCTTAGAAATTCGAACACAGCTCAGAGATATTTGTGACAGTGCATTGTACTGCTGGAATTGGTCATCAGATGATGTGTGTATCGTAGCCATAAACTAAGGAACATGGTCAGCTACAATAGAATGTTATTAGTCCTGACCTGATATTTCTACTTCATTCATTTTCTCACTGTCATACCGTAGCTTACCTGTTCCTCTTTGATAAATATCAACTGGTAACTGTACTGATGAGTTTTCATCTTTGATATCTTGACTTTTCGAACTTATGCGCAGTACTAGATTGGCGGCTAGGTCTCATTCTTTTTCAGTTGAAATTGCTAGATGTAACCATAAGTTTTATGCTGACAATTTCGTCTCACGCACTCCACACTTTCTTCCAGCCACTTGCTTTCCTGTCAACCCTTGATCTTCAAAAATTTAAATAGAATCGTTATACTCTATCGTCTTAATTCCTGCTATTCTCTCTCTTTAATAACGTTTTTCTTTTTCTCATTAACTCATTAATCCCTTGTGTCTTAGTGGCTTTTTTGCCTTGCTTGCGGGGAAATGATAAGAAATGACCTCACGTATTCATTCTGAATTAATTTTTATTAATCAATATGTTGCAAACAGGGCTGGATTTAGATGGAGAGAGGTCCTAGGCTATTCGAAATCACATTCTCACGAGTAGAGGAAAATGGAATAGTATTAAATTAAAGTAGAGGATGATGATGGGTATATAGAACTCCATAGTTGACAATTGAAGGACATAAGATGCTATTGATAAATACGGTATGCGATTGACAAAGTGGGGTAATGGATAGCGACTCAGATTAAAGAATCGGAGAGCCGAGTTCGAATTCCAGTGGATTCCATTACATTCCATAACATGCTAATACCCTTGAGAAAGGAATGAATCCTCTTCTTCTCCTAGATACGGGTAAATAGCAGGACAGACTGGGTTTTATAGCCTTGGATGGTCTACCGAAGAAAGAAAAAAAATCGGGAAATGCGGGGAAAAAAAAATGACGCATGATCGTGTATCACAAATGGCACATAACTTACTGACTGAAAATAATGCATTTTAAAATTAAAAAAAATTATAAAGAAATCAATGCCAGCGTCGATTTATCGGCTTAAGAGAGAATTATTCTGAAATGGAATATAAAAAATTTACTGAAGGGTCGTTTAGATTCTACAATACGTTATGACAGCATGTGTAAAAAGTGTGAATATTATGTATTTTGGCTGGTGGCCCCCAAGATTTTGAGGCTCAAAAGCCTGCTAAACCTATAGATAAATCCGACACTGGTTGCAAAATGACTAAAATATATTTTATTACAGAAATACAATATATTTTTGCTTCAAACCCCAAAACAAACACTGTTGTTCTTTTTTGTCGTCTCCAGTCCTACTCTACGTGTTGACAGCAATGTTCTCTATTATTCATAATATTATTACTGTTATTATTGCACTTTCAGTGTTAGTGACCCCGTATGACACATTCTCAGATTTTGTGTCCTCCAAGTTGAATACCGCTGAGCACATGCTACCGATTCAAGGTCTCAATAGTTATTAACTTTCACACGATTAATATCGGCTAGGCTTCGTTGAAAATCGAATGACAAGTCTGAATCTTTTAAAGCCATCCTCATTGTTCTGGCTGATTTATATTTCATAAAATCCAAAAAGGAATCTGTCATGTTATTGGTTCTGACCTGACATCTCGGCTTCAGTTCCTTTCCTACCACCGTAACCTAGCTTCCCTCTGCCTTTTCTATAAATATTTTCATAGTAATTGTTCTGATAAACTTTTCACTATGGTACCCAGACTTTATGAATTTAACCGCAGTACTAGATTAATGGCAAGTTCACACCATTTTACAGTTGAAATGGTCAGATGTAACCGTAAGTTCTATGCTAACAGTTTTTTCTATCGCACTTCTCGCTTGTGGAACTCTCTTCCTACTTCTTGCTTCCCAGTCAACTTTGATCTTCAAAAGTTTAAATGTGTTATGGGGTCCACCCCTTTTTCATACAAGTGGACTCGACCAGTGTGTACTTGGATTGCTGCCGTTAAATACCCAGAGTCAGTCAGAGTAGAGAGACAGTGATTGTGATTGAGTTGGAGGTAGAGTAATAGTGTGAGGTAACCGCTTGTAGAAGTCACAACTGCGAGCACGTAGACTCAGAAGGAAGTCCTACTTCGATACTGAATTTCCCAGACTGTATATATATTAGTATTGCTACTAACCGCGTTTTTGGATTTACTAACCGTATTGTCAATTGTATTATTGTGTAAATACATTTACTTGTTATATTTCATTCCAGCGTTTGTCATTCATTGGAGACCGAATTTCATCTTGGAATCCACAACAAAATGCAAAGTCAATAGTTATTAGTTGTCTTCTTAATTCTTTTTCTTTTATTGTCCTATCTACTTAATAGTAGTTTTTGTCATATTCTCTAACACCCAGTAACCCTTTGCATCCTAGTGGCTTTATTGCCTTGCTTGGGATGAAATGATTAAAAATAATGTCAATAATGAAATTGTGTGAATAACCTTATTTGATATCCTCTCCGAATCTTAGATCTTTTGGCCGGGTGAGGATAATGATATATCAGCTCTGACCCACAGATTAGAGACAAAAAACTTTTTCCCCTGTGTATCCCCATGGCCTCTTACAATGCATTAGTTATTGCTATCATTATTATTTGTCGTAGGGAGCAACACGCCAACAAATTGACGCTGGGATACAAATATACGAAATCCAATGTAACCATAACAACACCCATTCTGTATATAACATGCGCATGCATCACAGCCAAATGTGCGCGATATGGTGACAAGTTTTGGTAAAAGCAGCACATGACTTTGCTGTGGAGTCCCAATTAGAAATACCTTCAGGTCATAGAACCAAATCTCCTCAGACGGTCTCCGATTGAGGGTGTTCTCAAGGATTTCTCAAGGATTTAGTTGTAACATTCAAGTCGCCTTCACTACCCCATTCTTCAAAATCTAAAAAAAGAAATTATTGAGAATTCGTATGTGTGGCGGACTAACTCGAAAAATGTAATGAGAGAGCCAAGTTCAAGTTCTGGTCGACTAAGTTTGTGTTCACTAAGTTTGTATAGCCCTTGAGAATAGCAGGAAATCATCTCCCCAAGAAAACTGAACTCACTAGCCTTGATTTGGTTTGGTTTATTTTGTTTTACGGCATATCAACACCTCAATGGGTTATTTAATACCGGCATTTTTAGGATTGGTTCGTATGAATAAAATATGTATTTTTTATAAGAAATCAGTTTGTAGATCAGGTTTCATTGGCGTATTCTTGTAAAGATCGTTTTTATCGAGAGTCAAATGTATTGCTGATAATATTCTTTTTTAAAAATGTATTGCTGGTAATTTTTTCTTTTCCAAAAACTTATTGCTGGTAATAATTAAAAAAAATGTATTGCTGGTATTTTTACTATACAAATCTATGTTCGTGCTTTCATAGTTTTTTTACTCTAGTTTGGGGGTTAATTATTTAACCATGGCTAGAACACAAACAAGTGCTACCGTCCCGGGTCAAGGTGAACCTGGGAACAACAGCAATTAAGAGGTGGTTCCATGTTCCTCAAAACCTCCTGATTAGAGGTATTGCTGCCGGATGTAGTTTATCGTCAAACCCAGGACGACTACCCTTGGTCTAGGAAAAGAAAAACGTTGAATTCAAAACCGTGGAGAATATGACGACATAGCCCAGCACACCGCATGGAAAATGATTCAGGGTAGGAATTGAGCGTCGAACGTGCGGAAATTGACATCTCAAATGAAGAAAGAAGAGTAAACTGCCACAAAGAGTCAAGATCAACTTACCGGCAACACGATGTAAGAACGTGCATATAAATGAACATCTAAATGCCATAGAAACAACTTTGTTCAGCGCTAAAAGAATTCGCCTCGTGGCTAGAGTATGTAAACTGAGGTAAATCAGTTACTATCTCTAGCAGTGTTTCTCAACGTTTTTTTTGTTTCGTCCTGGTTATGACGATAAACTTCGTCCAACAGCAAGGCCTCTGATCAGGAGGGTTTGAGGAGCGTGGAACCACCTCTTAATTGCTGCTGTTCCCATGTCCACTATGAGCCGGGGTGGTAGCACGTGTTAGGGTCCTAGCTATGCTTAAATAGCTGACCCCAAAACTGGGGTCAAAACACTATGAAAGTGTAAAATAGGCTTTAATAGCAGAAATACTTTGTAAAAAATTATTACTAGCAATACATTTTTGAAAAAATATATATTACCAGCAGTACCCCATTGATGTTGATATGCCGTAAAACAAAACAAACGAATATACACTGAGATAGATAGATAGATAGATAGATAAGATAGATAGATAGATAGATAATTACGAGCTATCTTGTCGGTATTAAATAACCCATTGAGTTTGATATGCCGTAAAACAAAACAAACCAAACCAATATACATTGAAATAGATAGATAGATAGATAGATAGATAGATAGATATAAATAGACTGACATAGATAGATAGATAGATAGATAGATATTACCAGCAATAAAAATCTTGTCAGCATTAAATAACCTATTGAGGTTGATATGCTGTAAACCAAACCAAACCAACCTAACCTTTTTTTTTTTTTACTCTAAGAAAGAAAAATTAGTCATAAAATTGGAAAAAAATAAACTCGTCTCCTGAAATAAGTATTTTTAAGTCATTACTTTATATATTTGAGTATGCTTGGGTGAGATCTGTGCTTTGGTAATTTTTTTTAATATTAAGTATAATGTGCGATAAAAATATACTCATTTCCTTATCAATGCATTTAATATTTGATGTATTTTTGTGTTTAATATTCATACAGGTTGAGTATCCTTTATCTAAAGTTCCAAAATTCGAAAACCTCCAAAATTCGGAAGTTTTTCAGGTCCTGACATGACATGCCACAAACTTCAAATACACTGGGAAGGTTCCTAAATGATGTGCAGCTGTTGTAAGTGACCTCGTCTGTCCTGTGTGACGGTTTCCCCAGACCAGCTACTTACCTTACGTTGGCGCCATATTTTTTTTTTTTTTTTTTTTTGTTAGCGATCGTCACATCAACACATTCGTTCCTGGTTTACTTAGGTGTTTCGTGCTCAGTAAAGATATTATTCAAAATGTCGAAAAGTCCTGCATTTATACATTTTTTGTAAGTAGTTATATTTTGTACACGTGCAGAAAGTAAAAAAACATTATTTCTAAGTGAAATCTTAATTTTATCACTTAAAAATCAGTGTGAGCATTACATGACTAGCATCATTACCTGTATCTTTATGTACACAAAATATATTAAATTTTATATAAAACTGTTCTCAGCGTATATGTTATTTATATAAAACTAGATTTGGGGTATACACCCTTGTGCAAATTAATTGAAACAACCGCTTTAGTTTTCTTTCTTTCACCATACGGTCAGTTTTAGACCCACTGGAGTGACAGGGTGTAATCGATTTCTATTTTTTCCTCAGATTAGGTCATTTGCAGTGGTGTGCAGTAATATGAATCTGTTTTCGAGATGTATGATGAAATTTGTTTAGCCTTGAAAAACATTGCGTCATCCGTGATCGCATCAGATTTTTGTCACGCTCTTTGGAGTGGTATGCAGTAATATGAATCTATTTTCCTGCTATATGATGAAATTTGTTTGTTGAAAAGTATTACGTCATACGTGATTGCATCAGATTTTCATCACACTCAGACACTATTGTCTCGACTGTCGAACACACTGTCAAGCCTTACCAGTGCGCAAATCAAAGTACTATCGACTGGCTCGGAAACTCTCCTGATTTAAATCCAATCGAGAATCTGTTGTCAATATTCAAGGAACAACTTCGTGGAATGGACATACGAAGTACATCTGCACTGGGTTATGTTTCATTGGAAAAATACGAAAAAAAGTAAACAATATCGGAATTATTCATTTTGTTTCAATTAATTTGCACAAGGGTGTATATTATTTATATAAAACTACCTTTCGAGTATATATTGTATATAAAAAACTACTTTCAGGATATATGTACAAGCTGTGTTGTGAAATGTAAAGGTATATCGAGTTCATATTTGAGTTCCATTCCCAAACCGATCCATTTTATAGATGCAATATACAAATTAAATAGCCTGTATTCCAAAATCCGAAAAAATCTGAAACCCAAGCATTTCCGGTCCCAATTGGATAAAGAATATCATGTGTAGAAAATCTTAATTGTTAGAGGCATGATATGGAAAATCACAATAAAATATTCAATACTTTACTAGTTATTGAAAGAGATTCTTCTTGAATGAAAATGCCAAATTAATCAATGGACAATTCTTTATGCTTGATTTGTAAGCCAGGATCAGAAGATATAGTGGGCAGCTGTTAACGATTAGCCAACGTCATCAAAAAATAAAATAAAATAAAAAATATATAGATTACAAATAAAGTTCTTTTTTTTTTAAATAAAAATAATTAATAAATTACTGTTCTGTTAACTTGGAGCACACCTGGCTATTTTTCAGTTTTTTCAGTTGTTTTTAAGACAGAGGCTGGGAAGATTCATGCGACTCAGAATTCCCTTGGTCATTTGTACAGTTTTATTGGTTCCTGGGAAGGGGATGTTTTTGCGTTAAGTGTATGCTATCATTTAGTTCTTCGGGAGTGTGTATGATGTGTGTAAGTGTATATATTAGTATGGGTGTGTATATATGTGTGAAACCTCAACACCTCTGCAATCATGTCTGTCTTCTATGGGTGAGAAATGGGGGTAGGGCATGATTTATGGAGTTATATATTAATTCTATGTTAATAGATTAATTCGATGTTAAATTTATGGTTAAGCCCGTATGGACGAAGTCTTTTGAGTTGCAAAATCCATTTGTCTACATGTTCCTCTAGAATTTTTCTGATGTTATCATTTCTGTCTATTTCTATTTTTTCAATTATAGTGAATTTGACATGGCTTTTAAAATCATGTTTTTCTAGGCAGAAATGTTGTTCTACAAGTAATAATCTTTCGTGGGGAGCCGACTTGATGCTATTACGATAATTATTAATTCTGTAGTTTTTGGCATAGTGTGCATTCCAATAGGTAAATTATGTTATGATTTCAACATTTAGAGTCGTAGTAGATTTTGAAAGTAGATTTAGTGAATGAGCTAGTGAACGAATTGGTGTGTCAAATGTGGTTACAGCATAAGCTCCTTTTGTTGTTACATGGTTGGGAAAATCCTGTTGTTTTTATTTTACTATAACGCATTACTTTATCTTTTGAATATATATATATATATATATATATATATATATATATATATATATATATATAAGGGTTCCACCACTTTTTCATACAAGTTTACTCGCCCAGTGTGTACTTGTACTGCTGCCTGTGAATACCCGAGAGTGGAAGTGATACAGAGAGTGAGAGTGTGAGGTAACCGCTTTGTAGGAGTCACAGTTGCGAGCACGTAGACTCATAAGGAAGTCATATTTCGATACTGAATTTCCCAGACTGTATATATATTATTATTGCTACTAACCGCATTTCTGGATCTACTAACCGTATTACCAATTGTATTATTACGTCAATACATTTATTTGCTATATTTCATTCCTGCGTTTGTCATTCATTTAAGACCGGATTTCATCTCGGGATCCACGACACACACACACACACACACACACACACACACACACACACACACACACACACACACACACACACACACACATACACATATATATATATTTATATTAAAGTGTGTAGCTTATATTTTATATCATAATATCATTAATTAGCAATGTTAATAACAGTGCTAATTAATGCTTTGTATAAATTATATATATATATATATATATATATATATATATATATATATATCATTCTTTTCTTTTTCTTCCTTCTTCACATCCTCCTCATCCCTTTCTATTACACCCAGCGTCGTGAGTTTGTTTATTTATTTTTTGATATAATAATGTAGTTTTTTTTTTAGTTTAAAAAAAAGAAAAAAAAGCGTTAAGTGGTCATTTGATAAAAATCGCCTGAGGATACCTTAAGGTTGAAGCTAAGGTAGCAAATTCAACTGACCTCCTGACTTTTAAATATATATATATATATATATATATATATATATATATATATATATATATATATATATACCTGAGCACAGAGCTTTCGAGAAAAATAGCTTAGAGAAGATATACGCTTTCATTATAAAAGGGAAATAAGTCCTGTTGAACTTTGACGCTCTTCATAAACAAGTGATAAAACACGATAGCTTCGCCTCCAAAGAGAGGCGCATGTTCGATCCCTGCTGAAGAGTGCATTTTCTTTACTAGGATTTCTCGACTACGTAGGCCGATACCTGTAATGCACACTGTTTGAAGTAAAAATAAAAATGGGATGTCTATATAAATACGAGTATCCATTAAATAATGTCTGAAGTAAAATGTGTAATATGTGTGTGTGTGTGCGCGTGTGTGCGCGCGTGTGTGCGCTTGAGCGTTTGGTGTATACATGAGAATCGGTTCTCTGCTTTAAAATGAATAGGCATTCTATAAGTCAAAAACGATATTATTGGGAGAATTTCCTCCCTTCTCTTAAGTTAAACTGGGTACATTCTAGGACAAAGCATTTTATTTGAATTCCTAATAGAAGAAGTGGCTGGGATAAAAATGAGGCGGGTGGGATTTTTCTCCAAAAAACGAATTTTGAAACTTAAAAGGTTCGTCCTCAAGGAAAATAACATTAAAAACTTTTTCATATGCCTTTGCCGACATTGTACTTGTGTCGTGTTTTTGAGAAACCTTCTTGCACGAATCACCATGGGCTTAGATAAAAATCCATATTGTAAGTGGAATCAAGTTGACGGCGGATGTTCAATAGTATCTACCTGCCAAAATAAATATAGGTAAATCATAGAAAAGTAATAGGTATTAGATACTTATATTTTCGTGGGTATCGTAGATTTTTTAGATTGGTTTGGCTTAGTTTGTTTTACGGCATATCAACCTCAATGAGTTATTTAATGCCGACAAGATTTTTATTATCTGTCTATATTTCTGAGATGAGGTATTATGTACACTATTTGCATTATTCGGACTATTATCCTCATCTTTGTCGCCATATTTATTACAACGTGGAGAACTTGGAGAGGGGAATTAACAGGAGATAACTGACATCCATTAAACATGGCACGTGGAACTAGAACAGTCTACCCCAGTGAGCGAAATAAAGGGTTCAATTCGACATTCCAACCACCTGAAGAAGGCCGGAGCGTACAACAGCCGAAACGTTGTAATAAATATGGCGACAAAGATGAGGAAAAATATTTTTTATTGTTGGTAATATTTTTTCCAAAAATGTATTGCTGGGTAATGTTTTTTTTTTTGCAAAAATATTTTGCTGGTAATATTTTTTTTTCAAAAATATTTTGCTGGTAATATTTTTTTTCCAAAAATATTTTGCTGGTAATATTTTTTTCCAAAAATGTATTGCTGGTTCAAAAACCTATCTTTATATTTTCATAGTGTTTTGACCCCTTTGTGGGGTAACTATTTGCCCATATCTTAACAGGTGCTACCATCCCGGACAGGGTGGACCTGGGAACACCAGCAATTAAGAGGTTATTCAACGCTCCCCCAAACCCTCTGATCAGAGGCCATGCTGTTGGATGTAGTTTATCGTCTTACCCAGGACGGTTTTTGACATTGGTCTGTTTGTCTCAGATATTAGAGTTCAACATGAATGCAGTTCGCTGAAATTGTAACTGAAGAATAACACGTATGGCCTCAATTTTTTCGAACTTTATCTCGATGACAGTCCTTGTCACTGGACCGACCGATACAAATGTTTCTGCCACTAAAATTGTCTTTCTCCATCCCACCAATGCATTTACATGAACCAGATTCACTTAACAACTTATTTTTTTCAATCATTTCACCCCAAGCAAAGTAATCGTCCTGGGTAAGACGTTAAACTACATCCGCGTCCTAGGTAAGGCGTTAAACTACGTCGAACAGCAAGGCCTCTGATCAGGAGGTTTTGAGGAGCATGGAACCGCCTCTTAATTGCTGGTGTTCCCAGGTCCACCCTAGCCCGGGGTGGTAGCACCTGTTAGGGTCCTAGCTATGGGCAAATAGTTAACTATTACCAGCAATACTTTTTGAAAAAAAATTATTACCAGCAATACAATTTTGAAGGGCATATATTACCAGAAACAGATTTTTGACAAAACAAATTTTACCAGCAATAAAATCTTTTGTCAGCATTAAATAACCCATTGAGGTTGATATGCCGTAAATTAAAATAAAACAAACTAATCTAAACCAAAGAACACATATTCTATTCATACGAATTCATCCTAAAAATGTTGTCGGCATTAAATGACACATTGAGGTTAATATGCCGTTAAAGAAAATAAACCAAACCAAATCAAGCAAAGTAATAAAACCACTCAGATGCAATGGGGTTACAGAGTGTAAGAGAATATGATAGAAAAGTAAACATTATTAAGGAGACAGTATAATAAAAGAACAGGAATTAAGAAAGCATAAGATAACTATTTAAAATTGAATTTAAATTAATGTGAAAGAGTAATTTGTGTTCATTTTTGAGTGAGACTAAACACTTTAGTCTTCTACAAAGACTTTCCATCCAGAGTGCTATATAATCCTACCCTAACCCTCTCTAATAAAAGTTGTCATGTTTTTAAAGGTTGTAAAATGTTTAATATGCGTACAAAATAATAATTCATATAAAATATCTGCTATATTCGTTTCTGTTACAGTCAAACGTCAAGGAAGCGTTCTGTAGATCACTTCTATGAAACACGTATATTTGAATTTAAATTTGAATTGTAGCGTTTCTAAATACCAAGATGTAACCAACAACATCTTGTATACCATATTGACAATATTCTGTTCTTGATCGCGAACGAAGACAAAAAAAAAACATGAATTTTGGACAATGTATCCACAATTTTTATTCGTATCTACAACGAAAATCAGAATAGTACAATAAGGCAGTCAAAGTATTTAGAAGTCACGTAAAAACTGTCTACAGTCACTATTATGTATATCAAAAGTGTGGCGGGGAGGACTCTGAGAATATGACAGTATTTAATAGAGTTCACACTCTATGCAAATACCTAACCAAAATGAAGCCTCTAATGGAAGGCCGTCCTGGGTATGACGATAAACTACATCCGCGTCCAGGGTAAGACGATAAACTACGTCCGACAACAAGGCCTCTGATCAGGAGGTTTTGCCAAGCGCGGAACCACCTCTTAATTGCTGGTGTTCCCAGGTCCAAGTTGATCCTGAGTGGTAGCACCTGTTAGGGTCCCGGCTATGGGTAAATAGTTAACCCCAAATTGGGGTCAAAACACTATGAAAGTATAAAAATAGGTCTTAATACCAGTAATACTTTGCAAAAAATTATTACTAGCAATAAATTTTTGAAGGAAAAATTATTACCAGCAATATATTTTTGAAAAAAAATATTACCAGCAATAAAAATTGTCGGTATTATATAACCCATTGAGGTTGATATGTCGTAAAACAAAACAAACCAATTTAATGGAAGGAAAGAGAACCAATAATTGTGTTTAAGGTATTCCTTGCAATCGTAGTAAAGAGCACAATGACAAGAATCGCCATCATCATCATCAAGTCTAGAATTCTTCTCAGATTCTCCTGACTTGTTCCTTCCAACCATCTCTGTCAGACATCGATGTCGGCAGGTCCTCCAGATGGCATCTAGAGTCATCTACAAGTTGGTCAATATAGGCGTGCTGAGGTCTTTCAACCGATTTTTTGTTTTGCCGTGCAATGGGTTCCCTAGAAGGGCATCGCTCACAAGTTCTGGCTTACTTAGGGAGAGAACAGCTAACCGAAGCCTTCTGTCTCTTAGCGAAACTGAGATAGGAGGAAGGTGTCCATACAGGCATTTGTTTGTTGGGTGATTCTTCTCGCTGATGTCTAATGCAACTTGTAACATCTTTGTGTATGTTCCGTCAAGTGTTGCTTCATGGTGTTTAACCCTGTTTAATTCCATCATTAAATAATAATAATAATAATAATAATAATAATAATCTTCAGGTCAAGAATTCTTCTCAGATTCTCCTGACTTGTTCCTTCCAACCATCTCTGTCAGACATCGATGTCGGCATGTCCTCTAGATGGCATCTAAAGTCATCTACAAGTTGGTCAATATAGGCGTGATGAGGTCTTCAAACTGATCTTTTGCCACGCAATGGTTTCCATAGGTGAGTGTCACTCACAAGTCTTGACTTACTTCTCCAGGAGACCAGCTAGCCGAAGCCTTCTCTTTCTTAGCGAAAGAGGAAGGTGTCCATACAGGCAGTTCTTTGTTGGGTGTTTCTTCCAATGCAACTCATAACATCCTTTTGTATGTTCCATCTCTAGGAGTGACCAGCTAGCCGAAGTCTTCATCTCTCTTAGCGAAACTGAAATAGGAGGAAGGTGTCCATACAGGCAGTTTTTTGTTGGGTGTTTCTTCCAGCTGATGTCCAATGCAATATGTGTATATTCCGTCAAATGATATTTCTTGGTGTTTCGTCAGTGACCATGTTGTTGAGCTGTAGGACAAGACCTACCGTGACCTTAAAAAGTCCCTCTTAAGATTGTCAGAGAGGAAGGATTTCTAGATGGTGCTCAGACCAACTAGGACACTCCAGACATTGCCTTTGCGGATTTTGATGTCTCTCTCCGCTGACTGGATGACAAGAATAATCAAGTCTTATTGATAAGATCTGAGGTACATTACAAAGCTGCACATTTTGGGGAAACATTGCAACCATATATGGCTGATCATGATGAAGATAGATAACATTGACTTCAATTGATTATGAATGTAGTGATAAGGGAAGCATCAAGGTGGGAGTCTCTTCAACAAAGTGACAGTTATTGAGGAAAAGAGTTGCGTGAAAACGTCTTCTTAGATTTGGAATACGGGGGAAATGATGGTGATTCTACTCCATGAAAATAGCATGGCGTATCCTAGTTGTAAAGGTCTGAACTAGTGAAACTAAAGATTGGAGAACATCTGACCATTTGTCATGGAAATAGCGATAAATTATCGATAGGCAACATTGCATCGCTGGGGAAAGAGGTTGTAGAGTGGAGAATAAGTCATCACACACGAGAGCAATTTTGAGTTCTATCAACGCTGGAAATAAGGATTGTGCTGCTTCAGATCATATATGGTAGCAAGACAGCGTTTTGGGTCTAAACTGAATTTTGTTAAGAAAGCATCGGTGAAGGGGTCAGGCAATTCTTGGAGTCTGAATAAGCCAATAATTTTTCCAGCTTTTTTAACAATAAAGTGAGTTAGACTTGAGTTTTGGGGTGAACTGGATACCCAGTGGACGTTCAAAACATGGAGTCTCTTTGTGAACGCAACCTGAAATCTACTCTCCACATCCCGTATGATTTATACTTGACCTCCACATACACCACATGTTTGATAGAAGGCTCTTTCAGCTGCTAGACAATGAGGTTGTGGTTGATGATATTCCCGGCCTACTTGACGAACTCTACTGTCATTACGACATCCGCTCGCTTAAATTGTTTCTTTCTTTCTTTGTCACATACTATACTCCCCGACAGAATAGGTCACTTTCAAGAAGCAGGCTACGAACGGTTGTGGTTGGCGACTAGTGCCAACAGCACAGGGTGCCTTTTATTTCCTTTGACACATTGGAAGCTGCCATTGTAATAGTTTCAATGCGCCTCAAAGTGAAAGAGACTGTTAAAATTTGGGACATGATGCGTAACCTTTGTGTTCCAATGGGTCTCCGTTCGACTGGGTGCGATGGATAAATTGACGTCTAAATTTAGCAAAAAATGAAAATAACACTGACATTTTAACAGATATACAAGATGCGATGGATAAATTGTCGCCTAAATTTAGAAAAAATTGAAAATAACACTGACTTCATTTTAAGATATACAAGGTGCGATGGATAAATTGTCGTCTAAATTTCGCAAAAATGAAAACAACACTGACATTTTAACAGATATACAAGGTGCGATGGATAAATTGTCGTCTAAATTTCGCAAAAAATGAAAACACTGACATCTCATTTTAACGGATATACAGGGTGCGATGGATAAATTGTCGTCTAAATTTAGCAAAAAAAAAAAAAAAAAAATGAAAATTACACTGACCTCATGGATACACTGTCGTCTAAACGACGTCAAAATGAAAATAACACTGACATCTCATTTTAACAGATATACAGTGTGCGATGGATAAATTGTCGTCTGAATTTAGCAAAAATGAAAATAACACTGACATGTCCTTTTAACAGATATATTTACCAAAATTACACAAAAATATCTTGAAATTTAAAAGAGTATAGTTATTCAATAACATTGCCATTGGCCTCAACCACGGCCTCCAGACGACTTCGGAATCTCCTGCAACTCTTCTGGGCGGTCTCCTTGTTTAAGTTGGTGAATGCTGCCATAATCCTTGCCTTCAGTTTATCTTTAGTGTTACAATGAGTTTTTTTTTTTTTTTTGGGTCTCTCGCTCAACTGCGCCCCACACATAATAATTAAGGTGATTTCACTCTGGGGCGTTAGGTGGCCAGATGTAAGGGGTGATGTGGTCACAGAAATTGTCTGACAGCTATGACTGGGTTTTCTTGCTTGTGTGGCATGATGCAAAGTCCTGTTGCCAGATATATGGTATTCCTGCAGCCATCCTCTTGACCTAGGTCAGCAATACCTCCTCAAGGCACTTGATGTAGGCCTCTGTTTTGAGTCTGAGGTTCTGCGGAAAGATGAATGAAGGCATAGCGTCACCATCACTAGTGATCACTCCAAACACCCACGTAATCACCATTAGAGTCATCCAACTCTTTCTGAATCCACTGCACTGTCCACTGTCATCCAAACACTCTGAAATGTTCGTATTGGAGCTTCCGGCGCGAATGACAAGCAGTACAGCCTACCGCTTCCAAATTTCTGGCGGAGTGAATTGCTTTTTTTCTCACAGATGGTACCCAACTTACTCTACCCTACTGTGTAGTAGAAAAAAAATCAAAAACAACGAATGCGCATGCTCAAAATTTAAAAAAATAAAATAAAAATGGCGATAATTTACACATCGCACCCTGTAGTTTATCTGCGCCAGTTGTGACCACAGTTTTATGACAAACAACTGTAAAGTCGAGATGTAAGAGTTTCAAAGCAACCACCAACAGTTTACATCTAGGAAGAAAGGAATGATTAAATAAATAAATAAATAATTCGGGGTCAAGTAACACTCGACCGGAAATGTAGATAATTCCGGTCATGGTCTTATATAGTTAGATTATCGTCTAGATTACAGGTAGAGTCACGGTTAGAGTAAAACAAGATCTAGAGTCGGAGGGAGACGGTGTTTTCGCTGACCGAAGGGAACATCTGACCTGTGAGTTCGTTGGAAGAAAGGCCAGAAGTATCAGCGAAGATCTCCCAGGTGTCACTTGCCTATCTTGAGACAGTGCGAGTTGAATCCATGAATAAAGAATCCTATTTATCAGAGCCAAGAGAATTTTCGTCTTTCTCATCAACGTGATAGATCGAGACAGCCGTATTCGGAGCTTTCCTGTCCGTGGGATATCTCGCTTTCCGTTTCTTTGTTGATCGTATACCGGGCTTGTTCCAGTTTTGTTCATACGCAAACTGGAATCCAACTACACCGCTAAAGGTGTGTTCTTAAATATCTAGAGCACTCCTTATACTTTAGTTGAATAGCTATGCAATGTTGCTAAACTTTAAAGATACACAGGAGAACTTCCACAAGTCCTGGCCATTTTTAATGAATCTTTGAATACATGAGCGATAAAACGGCAAGAAGGAAAGAAAAGAACCATTGGATAGAAAAGGAAGACAGAGAAAGAGAATTTTTAATCGGTATCACCCTATGCAAGGCAATAAAGCCACTAAGACACCAGGGGTTACAGGGTGTGGAAGAATTAGGAACAGAAATATTAATAATGAGCGGAAAGAGAAGAGTAATCAGGAAAACAGTAGATAGCGATTGACATTGCATTTAAATTTTTGCAAATTAAAGTTGGCTGGAAAGCACGGAAGGGCGTTCCACGAGCGAGAAGTGTGAGAAAAGTCACTGTTAGCAGAGAAGTCGCTAATCTAGTACTGCGTTTAAATTCATAAAGTCTAGGTACCATAGCGGAAGGTTCATCAGAACAATTACCATGAATGTGTTTATATAAAAGTTACAGAGAGGCATCCTTACGGCGATGGAAAAATGACAGAAGCTTCGACGTTATATCAGGACCAATAATATTGCTGGTTCCTCTTTGGATTTTATCAAGGGGCAGAAGCACTGGACCATATGTGGCAGCAACATTCCAAAGCACGACGGAAAGGATAGGAACGTGGCGATTGCGCACAAGTTGAAAATAACGATAGCCGCGTTCATTATAATTAACACACAACCAAGATCGGCTCATGACGTCATAAATCGTAACACACAGTTTCTGGTGACAAGTCCGAGCAAAGATCATTCACTGCTTCTGTTCCAAAGGCGCCAAGTAATGCATTACTGACATCTGCTGGTTTCACCTCCTGACTCAACGAACTGAACTCATAATGGTGTCCGGTGACCGAGCCAATATCATTAGATCAAGTCTATCGTCAATAGATAGGTGTTCGGGGAAATTACGCTTCACATTTCGTTTTTTTTTTTTTTCTTGATATTAAAATATCTTCTCATCGTTGTGATTTTTATTAATCTGCTTATATAAACAAGGAGGTGCTGAAAAGTTTCAAATTCGAGCCATATCACAAAATCTGACCAAAGATTTTTTTTTCGGAAGCGTTCCTTGGTTGAATCGATCTTTTCAGCAGCTCCTTCGTCTTCTTCTTTCATGTACCTGTCCCTTCAGAACGTAAGCAATCATGGCCCACCACATCTTCCCGCCCCTTATAATTTTTAATAAATTTTGTCTTTTTGTGATTTCTCCCAAACACTGTTCCGCCATTCACTTACTCAAACCCATTAAGTATTTTACGTCCTGTTTTCCTCTTTTCCTCAGTCTGTCCTGTGAGTATTAGATTTTCCAAGCCCTCCTTCCTCATTGGTATCCCAGAAATTTCAACTGCTTCTTCCTGATGTTAATTATAAGTTTCCTTTTTATTTCCATTTTCTCCAAAACCTCGTCGTTGCTCACATGTTCGGTCCATGGTATCTTCAGAATCTTTCTCTAGAACCACATTTCTGTTGTTTCAAGTCTCTTCTTCACCCTGGAGGAGATTGTCCAGCATTCGCTGCCATAGAGGAAGATAGATATCACGTCACAGTTCAGTACTCTGTTCTTTGTTTCTAACTATATTATTCTATCTCTTAATTGAGATTAATTTGGAATTTGTCATTGGCCTTCCCAATACGTCTTCGGAACTTAGTGTCGCACTTTTTACCTTTGTAAAAATGTAAAATGTAAACGCCCCGCCCCGGCGCGTATGTATAATATGCAATTAGTTAAATGCCAACAAATAGTCTTTCCTAAGTATTTTTTTTCTGTATCACATGTCATTTTCATGGTTTCAGGAGAAAATTAAAATATAAATTATCCAATGTTTAAGCCCTTTATATCTGATAAGCAATTATCAGATACTTTTTTTTTATGTTGTGCTACGTAATTTTCATATTTTTTCCAATTACGCGTCGGCTTACGAAATACATGTTCCCGTACGATCACCGAAGTTAAGAAACGTCAAGCCTGGTCGGTACGTAAATGGGTAACTGCTTGGGAGTGCCGGGAGCTATAATGTTATATGTGCTGGTGATGTGATGGATAACGCCTCGGAATTGTTAATCGGAAAGCAGAGTTCCAATTCTAATCGGGATCGTTATATTCACTTACGCACAAATACCCTTGGGAAAGGTAGGAATCCACCTATTCTCTCCCCAGTTATGGGTTAATTAGTGAGACTTGTATGATTAAACCGTTATTATCTAAAAAAAATTACAATCTAAAATATTTTCTAGCTTTAAATAACCTGCAAAGAGCTGATAAGCCGTAGAAAACGAATCAGTCAATCAATAAAAACAATTACACGTCATCCCGCGTCGTGTTGTTTTTATCGCGTCTTCACGTGTTACTTTGTCTTATGTTCTTTTTTTTGTTTTATATTAAATATATTTAAATGTTAATTTCTAAATTGGACAAAAATTTATTCATCTTGTGTTGTTTTTTAATGCTTCTACTATTTGTAATAAGTTTACAGTGTATGTTATACACTATCGGATTTTCTGTTGTGTTTTTATTGTCGTAAAGATGTCAATATGCACGCTAATGTAGTAGTTGTGTAAGCAGTATACGTTTTGTTTGATTTTTTTTTTATTAGAGAGACATTATCCAAGTAGGCAAGATTGTATATATATATATATATATATATATATATATATATGTGTGTGTGTGTGTGATTAAAAATATGGTTTTAAGGTATGCTATATTTATTGATTAAAGCGCTCAATATCATGGATAGAGCGTATGAAAATATAAAAGTGGGCATTGAAGTCAACACCCGACCTGTTTCATGCTTAGACGCAATATTCAGAGACATAATATGACGATTACGTTTAAATATGAAACAGACTGTCGCCTCTGGGTGTTGAACTCAAAGTCTACTTATATATACATACATACATACATACATATATATATATATATATATATATATGTGTGTGTGTGTGTATATATATATATATATATATATATATATATATATATACAGGTTGTCCCCAAAAATTTGACATCATTTCGCATAATTTTGGCAGTTCTTGTTGAAATAACCTCAAATTTTCATAGAATGTTTAGAAACAGATCAAGATTTTATATTTAATGAAAGAGGACAGTACATGCTTGTGTGGAACTAGAACAATCTACCCCGGTGGGCGAAATAAAGGGTTCGATTCGAAATTCATAAGTATATCACCCGAAGAAGACCAGAGCGTAGAACTGCTGAAACGTAGTGAATCTATATATATAAAGTTGTAGCCTCTGTCTGTCTGTCTGTTTGTTATCGAACTTCTATGGTTTTGGAGATAAACCTCTATAACTATATATATATTCTGAAAGTACATTACCCAGCGTACTTGGAGAAGTATATTTCATTTTGATCCCCGGGTGGCACTCCTCACACTGAAAAAATGTTTCCTTCTGATTTAAATTTAAACAAGGGAATGATTCCGATCCAAAATATAGGAGGTTACATCGGCAAGATCAAAATGAGACAATATGGACCTCAAGTTCAGCAAGAAATCACCAATCAGGGGGTAGTGCCTTACAGTACATATATGTTGCGACAATTCAACTGTCATATCAAAGTTGAAATCTGCTTATTAATTCATTCAATCAAGTATGCATCAAATGCATATCAAAACGGTCAGATCATGCTGTTTTTGCACAATTCTACTGATTTTTTTCCTTTTGTTATAAATTAAATTTAAATTTAAACAAGGAAATGGCTCCTATCCAAAATATAAAAGGAGAAAGCCAGTAGATGGAGGTCACGCAGCAAAACTCGGGTAATTCCGCTAGTGTGGCAATAAAGGTAAGGACAATAGTCCGAATAACTTAAATAGTGTAAATATTTGCAATACCACATCTCAGAAATATAGACAAACACATTCTTCCTATCCCGTGTTTTAATCATTTCCTTTATGGGCGATTTTAGATAGCATAGAAAATATTTTTATCACCTCGACACATGCACAGTCTAAATCCATTTATTTGCTTAGCGAGCTGACTTCAATAATATGAATTGTAATTATTCTTGCATCAAAGCAACCATTATCTTAAATATTAAGATAAACTGAAAATAAACGATAACTGAAATATCTAACAAATACCTAGAAATTCAAATCTATTTTAGAAACTACAGTTAGAATCTTTCATTAAACTAACAATTTACTTAGAAAAACTATTACACGTACCCCCAACCAAAACATATGGACAGTAATCGGAGTAAAACGGCGTATTTTAAAACTTTCGACTATATAAATAATATAACAGAATACTTTCAAATTAGTTTATTTCACACAATTACGTATTTTATAAATTCACGTCATAAATTAATATGATGATTTTTAAGTATTTTTCAAATATACTGGAGACTGAATGTAAACTCCACGAAACTCAGATAATGGGCAAGTGAAAATTTAATTATATATATATATGTGTGTGTGTTTTGAAGAATAAAAATATTAATAAATTAAAATTTTCAGGCACACTGGGTTGTATATTAATATATTTTTTGTTTTATTATTTCAATTAGGTTCCTCGACTAGCTTCGGCCAGCATGACCATCATCAGGAGAAAAAAAAATTAGGAGAAAAAAATTCTGCTTGTTAGTAGCAGTAATTTAACAGGAGTGAATGACTGTTTATGAAGAAAGTGAACTTTATCTGTAGTTTTCATTTGTCTTTTATCGTTCATTTTGGTCGGTCCTTGTGTTGGTCAAACGGCTTCTTTCAAGTTATTTTTTTAAAAAAAAGAGGCTGGGAAGATTCATGAGTCACAGAATTCCCTTTTTGGTCATTTTGACAGTTTTATTGGTTGCTGGGAGAGTGAGTGTGTGTTAAGTGTATGTTATCTTTTAATTCTTTGGGAGTGTGTATGATGTGTGTAAGTCTTTATTATTGGTATGAGTGTGTGTACATGTGTGAGATCTCAACACCTCTGTAGGCATGTCTGTCTTGTGTGGGTGAGAAATGTGGGTAGGGCTTGTTATATATTAATTCTATTTATGTTAAATTTGTGGTTAAGCCCGCCCGCACGAAGTGTTTTGAGGCGCAAAATGCATTTGTCTTTATGCTCTTCTAAAAGTTTTCTGTGGTCATCTATTCTGTCTATTTCTATTTTTTCGATTAAAGTGAATTTGGCATGGTTTTTAAAATCATGTTTTTCTAGGCTAGGCGGAAATGTTCTTTTGCAGGTAATAATCTTTCATTGGTAGTGAAAGGGATATTTAGATTTTCTGAATTCTGGCATAGTATGCATTCTAATAGGTAAATTACGTTATGTCTCCCCCCCACACACACACACACACACACACACACACACACACACACACACACACACACATATATATATATATATATATAATAGCTGGCCACTTTTACTCTATGATACCCGTCTATTAGGGCGGCTAGCAGACGCTCGCTCAGATACATTTGTGTTTGTTCAACACCCACAGAGCCCACCTGTGGTTTATACTGCAACCATGCTGAGCAGACCTTAGTTACAGTTTCTGGGAGAGAACGTGTTACCTAGCGTGATCAACAATCTGAACAATGCCAGCACACTGAAACCCTCAGTCACTGCTATCGACGCTTCCAAGGGTTCTACCCAATTTCACTCACATGGTATGGTTTTCATGCACTTTCCAAAGACTGATAACATCTCTTCCTGATAAATCGACCATGGTTAGATCTGAACCAGGGTGTCATGGTCAGAAAGCGAACGTTTAACCACTCAGCCACGCGCCAATATATATATATATATATATATATATATATATATATATATATATATATATTCATGAATTATTCACACAAAAATTCACTGTAAAAATTTAAAATCAAACTCAGCGTTGCTACTGCACGCTCCAAAAACAATAACTCATTTCCAATAGCATTTTCGGATACAACAATACATATATTTTCGTTGTCCTCTTATTACTGAGAGAAAAAACAAGAACTACATCTATTCCATACCTGAAGATGTCTGTAGGAACAGACGAAAACTTGTAGTAAAAATAAGAACTAATGCAGCAGAAATTTATAGAAACAAGGATCATTTCATTCATAACAGGTTCGGAGGTTTTTGTATATTATTTGAATTGTTTGCGACGATGGATTTCTCGCCAATTAAATCATTAACCTTTGCATTTGTTTTTGTGTGAATAATTCATGAATTTGTAAATTGATTGCACGTTTATCGAAATATATATATATATATATATATATATATATATATATATATATATATATATGAGCAATTTATTCAATCACGTTTCATTGAATAATATAGACATACTATGTCTATTTTTATAATAATACTTTCTGCTTCTTTAATTAGCTTTTTGATATTAAATTGGAATTCATCATCTTAACATCAAGAAGCTAATTAGAGAACCAAGAATTATTATTATAAAAATAGACATAATATGTCTATATTATTCGATAAAAATGTTTGAATGAAGATATGCTTCCCCGCTCTCATATATATATATATATATATATATATATATATATATATATTTATATATATATATATATATATATATATATATATATATATATAGGCAGCAATTTTTCTTTTAATGCATGTTTCATTAAGTAATATAGATAAGTTTTGTCTATTTATTTTAATTAGTTCCTTTCATATTGTCTGAAAAGCTTAATCACATTATCGTTGAAAGATGAAAGAAAAACCACATATTGATACATGTTTAAATCCAATCTAACCTTTCGGCTTATATAAGCCATTATCAAAGATGACAATTTCAATAAATCAAATAACAACGGACGAAACAACAATGATAGTCCGCCCTTGCTGCATGATAATTTCCAAGTAACGACAAACTCGTATATACGAATGAATGAATATATATATATATATATATATATATATATATATATATATATATATAATAGCGAGTATAAAGATCAGAACGATGTTAAGAAAAAGTCTAAATATGAAATAACTTTTTTTTATTTTAAAGCTTCATAGAATATTTTATGAAGGAAAAATAAGGATATAAAGGTAAATTATATAATTCCAAAATATAAAGCTCAATAAACTTATTTTGATAAAGTTATAAGAATAATTATATAACATTCGAAAAAATTGCAGACATTTGCTCAGGCACATTAGCGTGTATTCAACACCCACAGAGTCCACCTGTTTCATACTTCAACTATGCTGAGTCGACCTTAGTTACAGCTAGAAAAGAACGTGTTATCTAAAGTGATCAATAATTTGAACAAAGCCGTCACGCTCAACCCCTCGGCCACGATGACTTGTGACTTCGTGCTTGCACTGCTATCGACGCCCCACCAAAGGGTTCCGTCTACCCAGTTTCATTCACAAGGCTTGTTATGGTTTTCAGGCACTTTCTCCGGTGCGATAACATTAAAAAGTCTCCTTCCTGAAAAATTGACCATGGCGAGATTCGAACCTGGGTCTCATGGGCAGAATGCGAACATTCTAACCACTTGGTCATGCGCTCATATGAACCTTATAATATTTACCTATTACTATCTTCTTGTACGCCTTTACAACATCCTCGTTTAGTAAACCTCTACCTTGAGTGACTCTTAGGCCTTGTATCCAGTAAAGAGCAATAAAAACAAGCAAAACACACACGCAGACGTATATAAACTTGTATTATTTAGGATTTACTTACCTACTTAGCTACCTATCCAGATTGATTGACGTGTTCCCCGATCTATAATTCCAATTGTTTAAGTCATTAGCATTTTCAGATTCAAGTATGTCACTTAAACTTTGTCATTATTCCAAGGGAATGGCATTTTGGCATTATTTTTCATTAAAAGATTACCATTTTCTTATTGCGAAGTACTTTAAAGTTCTTTTGTGTTTCTGCCTTGTCGTCTTATCAGCGACATTGTGACGACTTTGCGTCAGCACATGAAAATATCACAGCGAAAGGATTTTTGTATCGACAAACAATAGAAGAAAACGTCGCTTTTATAAATAGAAAAGAGTGTCAGTGTCTAGAAAAGAAATGCAGCCCCGGAGTGGGATGCTAATATTTATCTATTAAAATATCGACCCAGAAGCGCGAGGAGATGGTTTTGAGGGCGTGGTTATGTAGGCGGGATTTGTTTATGTGTTTGCAAACATACGTGTTTTACATTAACGCATTACAGTATGTATTATCGATAAAGCACTGAAAGACCTCTTCATTTAGAAATTATCTACCCGAGTATATATATATATATATATATCAAAACAGTGCTTGGTTTGGTTTGTTATTTTTACGCCATATCAACCTCAATGGGTTATTTAATACCGACAAAATTTTTATTGCTGGTAATAAGATAGAGAGAGAACAATACGAGATATCCCTAAATATATATGCTGTAGAACGAGAACAATTAACTGCCTTTGATTGAATAAAGTGTTTCGTTCGAAATTCCCTAAAGAGTATTCAGATCGACAGATACCTGAAGAAGGCCGTCAACGACTGAAACGCTGTGGTAATAACAATGAAAGTGGGGATATTACTCCGAGTGTAATTAATGTAAATAATAACTCTTTATAGTTATCAAAGTTACATTTTCTTCTGAAAATAAGGATAGTTACTCAATTTAACTTTATACGTCAAGTAAGAAGTTTGTGTTGCGCATGTCTTAATTTTACGAAGGTTTGATTTTAATACTAAACTGGTATGATAACTGTTAAATAAATTTAATGTGTATCGTATATTAAATAAAAAACTAGAAAGCGAAAGCACGGAATTAATTTTTTCGTTAAATTACGTTCACCTGGTGAAAACATGACTTCAAATGGGCTTTTATTTATAGAGTATGAAAATATTTCAAATTGTGCGTCAGTCGCCTTTCAAAGATGGCGTAATGATTGATGTGACAAGTTTAAACGTAAATATTAAATCGAAAAAATGTCAACCTTTACGTTAATCAACAATATATTTTTTGAAAAATGTTTTTAAAACAAACCTTTAAAGCAGGCTGTTTTGGTTCTTGCTGGCAGCATAAAATAAATAAATGATAAAACAAAGCGGTAAGGACGAATTTTAAAAATGTATTCACTGTTTTAACACGTTCTCCTGCCGCACAAGACACACGCGCGTTTCATGGTATATTGTATATTACCTATGGTACATATAGTCTTATTTACAGTAATATATACGAACCTGGCAATTTGCGAGATCTAGTTTTTGTATCAAACAAGTACAACAATTTAAATATCTGGGAAGTGCTTTAACAGAGGACGGAAAGTGTGACAGTGAAATCCGAAGGCGCATTGGGATAGCGAAAGATGACTTCCAAAAGCTAAGCAAAGTATTAAGAAATATGAAAATTTCGTTAAATACAAAGAAAAAAGTACTGAACTGTAACGTAATATCAGTCCTAAGTGAATGCTGGAACATCTCACAGATGAAGAACAGAAATGTGGTTCTACAGAAGGATGCTGAGAATACCATCGACCGAACATGTGAGCAACTGCGAAGTTTTAGAGACAATGGAAACAAAAGGGGCATTTAAAATTAGAAAGAGACAGTTGACATTTATTGGGGACATAATGAGGAATGACGGCTTGGAAAATGTGATACTCACAGGACAAATTGAAAGCAAGGGGGAGAGAGGAAAACAATGCGTAACCTACTTAGAGAGCTTGAGTAAATGGATGGCGGAGCAAGGTTTATGAGCGATAACGAAAAGAAACTTATTAAGAGCTACAAAGAACGGGAAATTGTGGAGAGCCATGATCGTCAACGTCCAGAAGGGACACGACACATGAAAAAGAATGGGATGTGTTTATTTTTTTGCGATATGTTGTATTTGATTTGAATAAACTTATCAAATTCCAATCAACTTATTTTTAGCAGAGCAAAATTAACGTTTACATAACGTTTTCCCTACACGTTTTTAAAGATGGATTTCTCTAAAAAATAAAGTTAAGCAACATCGAGCTTGGTCAGTACCTAGATGGGTGACCAATTGGGAATACCAGGCGCTGTAGGCTTGGATGTGCGAGTAGTGTAATGGCTCGGAATTGGAAATCGGAGAGCCGAGTTCCAATTCCAGTTGAATCGTTATATTCACTTATGCGCAAATTTCCTTGTCAAATTTATGAATCTACGTCTTCTCCTCCTCGGTATGGGTTAATTAGTACGACAAAAAAGTAAAAAAAAAATCCCGGCTTCAAATAACTTGAAAAAGGTTGATAAACCGTAAAGAGTAAATGAATAATCAATCTAACAATAAAAATGCGTCCTGGGTATGAAGATAAACTACATCCGCGTCCAGGGTAAGACGATAAACTACGTCCAACAGCAAGGCCTCTGATCAGGAGGCTTTGAGGAGCGTGGAACCTCTGCTTAATTGCTGGTGTTCCCAGGTCCACCCTGACCCGGGTTGGTAGCACCTGTTAGGGTCTCAGCTATGGGCAAATAGTTAACCCAGAAACTGAGGTAAAAGGCATTATAAAAGTGTAAAAATAGGTTTTAATACCAGAAATAGTTTGTAAAAAATTATTAGCAGAAATAAATTTTTGAAGAATAAAAGAAAGTGTTACCAGCAATACGTTTTTGAAAAAATATTACCAGCTATACATTTTTGAAAAAATAATATTGCCAGCTATACGTTTTTGGAAGAATAATATTACCAGCTATTTTTGAGGAAAAAAAAAATTAACAGAAATAGATTTTTGACAAAACAAAAATATTACTAGAAAAAAAAAGTTGTCCGCATTAAATGACCCATTGAGGTTGATATGCCGTAAAACAAAACAAACCAAACCAAACTAACAATAAAAATATTTTCAGTATTCATTTTTACCTTGATTTACAGAGCTGGGATTTTGAAAAAAAAATAGAAAGGCCTACAAATATGTAACACACACACACACACACACACACACACACACACACACACACACACACACACACAGGTGTCTGCGCGAGCTCTTGTCAAGTAGTTGTGTGTAAACTACCTGAAAGGTCATCAATATGGATGTCATGCATGACACCAAAGACGTTGGATAATATTGTAAACTCTCAGATGTCTACAGTCGCTTCCTAAGATCAATGTTTTAATAGACTTTGATCAAGTAAAGACTGAGGGTCTTGGCAAAGACTTCTTTGAGTTTTGTGGACTGGCGCTACAGAATCACAAACAGAGAGCTGTACGTACCAGGTAGCAGAGACCACATCACTCAATCACATAATCAAGACGATGGCATTCCACACTACTTCAAACAAAAGGTTAGGAAGGAAACTTCCATCAATACTGGAAAGAGTGATAACAGCTACTGGACTTGAGAAGTGAAAATAATGATATAAACAAGATGTTGACCTTCCACACTACTTCAAACAAAAGGTTAAGAAGGAAAGAGTGATAACATGGACATGAGAAACGTATTTTCTTGAAAAATTGTTTTAAGGGAAAGATTTTATAAATTTCAACCGAAAGCACAACTGACTACTCGGTCAATGAATATTAAATGTTTCCTTGTAGGGAAACGGCTACTATTAGCATCAAAATTCCTCAATATTTCCCTTATAATCCCTCAATATTTCCCTTACAATTCCTCAATATTATGAACGGGGTTATATTGAAAATACTTTTGAACACCGCCAATGTCCTATTGATTTCATATATAATCCTTGTTGTAAAGTTCACCAAATTCATAAAAATGAAAAGAAAGTAATATAAATAATCTATGTTTCTGAGATGAGATATTTTAATTATTTACATTGTCCGGACTGTTGTCCTCATTTTTAATCTCATCTTCACAACGTTTTTTGGCCGTTGTACGCTCCGGCCTTCTTCGGGTGATTGGAATTTCGAACAGAACCCTTTATTTCGTCCACCGGGGTAGATTGTTCTAGTTTCACGTGATATGCCTCTTCCGGATGTCTCGGTTATCTCCCTTTAACTCATCTCTCGAAGTTTTTGTTCACCACTGCTGTACCCAGGTATTGAATTCACAATTCTTTGGATCAAGTCACTGGATTCAACCAACGCTTTTTTTATCCACTAGGCCATGTACGTACGCACATTCACTTACTTGAAACCCAACCAGTTTTCACATTCTTGTTTTACACACATCATTGTCACTTGTATACCTTTATTGTTAATACGTCATCATTTGTTTGTACATATATATTAGTTCTTGTTGTTTCTTTTCATTTCTACACGTGGACTCGCATACCGAGTCCGCCATTTTTTGTTGTGGATATTTCAGGAGACACATATTATCCCCAATTTCAAACACGGACGTTTCTAACGCCCGCGACAAGTTGTGAAACGCATCAACCGCCTGCAACAAGTTTAGAAGCGCTGTATTTTCGTTTTGTCGAATTTTTTCGAAATGTCTGGCTGTTAAAATCAAGTCGAGCGTAATGGTACTGTTTGTTGTTTGCTAGAATCAAATGACTGAGAATTCTGTATATTGACTAAAGATGTCATCGTATAGTGCAGGGTCAAGCAAAGAGGCAGCAGGGATGAGGTGCGTGTTGTTTACCTACTGACGGACCAGTAACAGTAGAAGTAATTGAAAGGAGATAAGCGATTTTTTTCGGGTTCCACCTGTTGCAAAAAATCTATTTGCCGAGTCAGAGAACATCATGTCTTCTGTAGATATTTTGTAGTGATTGCAATTTGTGATTTTGCTCTTTCATGGGATCTAATAACAAAATTTGTAGCTGCGTAAATTGTTTTTGCTATAAGTTTATAGTATCTGCTACGTTTGATAGGGTAGGAAGATATGTTCTTCACAGGCTCTGGATTTGAAAAAGGTGTCTAAATCTATATTTGAGCCTGCACATATATAGCCTTGTGGGTTTCTTGTTATCAGGAGATAATAATCACATGGTGTTACCAAAATAAATAAAAAATATGTAAAAAAATAAAAATACCCACACAACATATACAAAAACTCATATAGCCGATATGAATGAATGAGAGAAAATCATGGAGAATTGTGTTTAAAAACAGTAAAATCGACTTTGCTAACAGAACACATCACTGTGGCCCAATCGGTTAAGGCACGTCAGGCTATATGACAGTTCTGTATAGGATACAGGTTCTCTCGGACATTCAGGCCGGTAAATGTTGTTAATACTGTTTATTATAAACAGAGTATTTACTTAAATATTTGTATCTATAAAAAGAATGTATAAACATAAAAAATGTCTTAAAAAATAATTGTCGGACTTTGTCCATTTCATAGTGTATATACATATATGTATATATACATATCGTAAAATAGTCATTCAAAGAATAAATCAATAAAGTTTATGTAATAAATGGTGAATTCACTTCGCTAACAGATTAAGGAGGCATCGACTTACTGGCCACTCGATGAACGACATGATCCTTTCACTGAAAGTACTTGCTAACAATATGGATCGAGCATCTAATCCATTGTACAAATAATAAAAACAAAGATCATGTCTTTCAGCCAATGGCCAGTAAGTCAATGTCTTCTTAATCTGTTAGCGAAGTGAATTCGCCATTAATTACATAAACTTTATTGATTTGTTCTTTGAATGACTATTTTACGATATTATTTAAGCTGCGTTATTTATTAATTTGAAAATATATGCATAAACGTATATAAATATCCACACATATACATAATCATAGACACGTACACACATACACATTTACAATATATACACATATATACATATCCACATACATTTATATATACATATATATACATATATACACACATACACATCTACATGCATACATCCATATACACATATACACACATCCACTCATAAATATATATATATATATATATATATATATATATATATATATATATACCCAAATACATAAATATAAAAACATAAATCAAGGTATATTACTTTCATAAATATTGCAAAATAATGTATGGCTGCAAATAAAAATGAAAATAAAATAAGATAGAATAAAATTCTATTTATAAAATAATTTAAATCTACTTTTATGGTGACATTTAAATATGATCTCATTCCTTTGCTTTAATAGCTGGCTCGTATTTTTATATTTAATTATTTTTTTTTTCTTACATGCACAGATTACATCTATTTCTGGGATTTACCTATAATCTTCCATTAAATTTGTGGGGTGAAGTTTCTATCCTTTAATTCCCAGAAATATTTAGAAAGAGCTGTCTGGTGTTTTAACTAAGGGTCAAAGAAAGAATGCTTGTGATTATATAGTCTCTGCTTCCAGATCCCAGTGGAAATTCCAATGTATACTTTTTTTTATTATTTACATTTTCTTTAGGGAAAATCGTTGCTTGGTATATAATCGACGACCGAGTTGCGCTCTTTCTGGTCTTGAGCGTCAGCGGTGGATTACCTCAGCGACCCCGAGTTTTCGCTTACCTGACGATTGATTCGGAACGTGCTGTCTCTCAATGACGTAGCCTTTTGAGGCGGCTGGGCGAATTTGCTAGACTGTCACCGGTGTGACCTTGGTTTAGACGAAACGGCTTTGCACGCCTTCTACCATTGTCCACAGATGCGCCCGTTCTGGGACAATGTGGGCGTGTTGACAACTCGTATCGATCACAAGCAGCTCGTGCTCATTGATTTCGCGTAGGTGTGCGATAATGTGTCGCCCCTATTCTTTGAAGGTGAAACAGGTGGTATTCCGCACGTTGCTAGCCGTGGCAAGGAGGATGGTGTGGACGTCGCGGAATGGACGTAAGGGAATGTTGCGATACGAACGGTATTCTCATCAGTTCTGGTCGGATTCTTTCGTCATCAGATGAAGATCAGAACTTAAAGTGTTTGTTATCGACAGATCTCATCGTAAGGTGGATAAAAGCTTTGGTTCTCTTCTTTAAATACCCTTTAGCGCAACGGGTCGCTTCCCTGTGACCCCTTCACCCAGGTCAATTTAGACACTGCTAATTTGAATAAATATTTTCTCTGGCATGTTTCCGGCTCTCTCTTTTCTTATGATCTATGTCGAGATTCCATGTCGAGATTCCCAATATTCCCAGTTTGTTTTTGTCCCCTTTTTTAATCTCGTCTGGGTCGGCCTTTTTTTTATCATTCTCCTTCCCTTAGCTTCTTGATTCTGTCTAAAGGCAGACTACAGCGGCCACTCTTATTATTTTTGTGGGTTGGTCGGGTCCTACTAACACCTGTTACGTTTGAACGCTTTTTTATACTTTAGTTTCGTTTTCTGGGTTCATCTACCCTTTCATTTCATGAGAATAGATTTTTATATATTAAAAATAAAAATAGATTAGAGACACTTGAACTATTCGTACATATTGAAATTTTGTGTCATGGGTTTTTTTTAGGTCCACTGTGAATTTGTGATATTTTGCTATATGTAGCATTGATTGGTGAGGAATGAGTTTTTGTGGTGAATGAGCAAATTGTAATGAATGAATAGGTCGTGATTCAGATTAGCTAGGTCTAGAATAGAAAATTTCTACCAGCCTTTCCCCGTTGGCCTTGTGCCATAATTGTTTTAATTAAAATAATATATATGTGTGTGTGTGTGTGTCTATGACCTGACGATTGCGTTCAAGCACTGTCACTGGTGGGTGTTGACTTCAATGTCCACTTTTATATTTACATACGCTCTTTCTTATATATTGAGCACTTTAACCTATAAATATACCACACCTTAAAACTAAATTTTATTTTATATACATACATACATATATATATATATATATATGTGTGTGTGTGTGTGTGTGTGTGTGTGTGTGTGTATATATATATATATATATATATATATATATATATATATATATATAAGTATTCTGTTCCGTGCTGGAGGCCTTTATATATATATATATATATATATATATATATATATATATATATATATATATATATAAGCATCTGTTCCGTGCTGGAGGCCTTCTCTCCTCCCTGCTTTCCTACCACCGTTACGTAGCGGTGGTATGACCAGCTAAGACCACTTTAAACAAGCTTTGATCAGCAAAGACCAACTTAGACCAGCGTCCCGAGTGTTTCCACTCGGGTCCCCACGTTAAAAAACCGACCTTCTGTCATAACTTGACTCACTGAGTGGGTGCGGGGCTCTTCAAGTAAATCTCGGAATCAAAGAAGAACACATTTTTTGACGAAATTGGATTTTTTTCAAAATTCCATGTGCTTTTAGAATGCGGGTGATCATGGCTCTCCAAAGATTCCTTTTTTGTTTCATATCTGTCAGGACTTTGGACGGTTAAGTGGTTTCTCCACGGTTTTTTTTTTTATTTTAAGTCGTCCATCTGCAAGACATGCTGCCAGAGAACTGATTTTATTCTTCTATCTATAACAACACTTGAGGCAAAAGAGATGTGATTATACAGAAGGATGATGAGAATGCCAGGGACGAAGCATGTGAGAAACGAACAAGTTTTTAAGAAAAATGGAAACAAAAAGGACACTTATACTTACAATCAGAAAGAGACAAGCATCAGAGATATGGTTCTACAAAAGGATGATGAGAATGCCATGGACAAAGCATGTAAGAAACGAGCAAGTTTTAAGGAAAATGGAAACCAAAATACCGAATTGTACTGATAATCGTAGATTAATTATGGGTTCAAATCGTAGTGGCATATTTTATTTCTTCAACGTAAAATATTCTCTGCTCCTTTAAGCCTATAGAGTATAGTGAAATCATCGTCTTCCGGATTTTGCCTTTTATTTCCAAGAAACCAAAGTTGAAAAGCTCTTTTGTTCACTCTCATAATAATAATAATAATAATACATTTGAAGACATTTATTTAGGATGACAGGAATTATTTAGAAAATAATTTTTTCATCCATTACTTGTGGATTTTCTATTGGAACTAGATTATCAATCGAAAACATACAAAAAGCGATATGTTGCCGATGGATTATACACATTATAATTGGTTGTTTGCGTGATAGATTCGTTTTCTACGGCTTATCAACCCATTGCAAGTTCCACATTATAATTTGGGACGCTGAAACGTTCCCGAACCTATGTGACGAAATGATCAAATATCTGAGTTTATTTTCGTTTCCATTTTTGGTTCAGCCGAGAACATTTAAACATCCACTTATGCTACGAGAACATGAAAATCACTTTAAAAAAAATGAAATAAAGATATATTTGAACTGATTAAACATTAATGAATAGGCAACAGCTGTTAGCGCCATCTGTGCTTGATGTGAGGAATTAATACAAAAACCAATACACAGCCTTTATATCATCTTTCGCGACCACAAGTGCAGCATTGATGGACAATGCTTCTATATATAGATAGAAAATGTTCTGCTTTAGGATGCATGCTTTATTTAGATTGATTAATCTGGAGGAACAGAGTTCGATTCGAACTCTAACCAAAATCAAACAAGAAATAAAATAGCAAGAGGATATGAATAGAAAGAATGAAGCATTGAAGGAGAAAGAAACAGAGAAAGAAATGATTGTAAAAAGGAAGAAGGAAGAAGATAAAAGAGAGGTAAGGGTGAAAGGGACGAAAGAGTGAAAGAAAAGGTGAATGGGACAAAAAAAGAGAGTAAGAGACAAAGTGAAATGGAGGAAAATGAAAGGGGGGGACAAGGTAAAAGGGACGAAAGTGAGATAGAGGGACAAAGGTTAAATGAACGAGAGAGAGAGAGAGACAATATGAAAGGGACGAAAGAGAGAGAGAGAGACAAGGTGAAAAGGACAAAAGAGACAATATGAAAGGGACGAAAGAGAGAGAGAGAGACAAGGTGAAAAGGACAAAAGAGAGAGTGAGAGACAAGATAAGAGGGACGAAAAAGAGAGAGAGAGAGAGAGACAAGGTGAGAAGGTCGAAAGAGAAAGACAGACGAGGTGAAAAAAACGAAAAAGAGAGAGAGAGAGAGAGAAACAAGGTGAAAAACACGAAAGAGAGAGACAAGGTGAAAGGAATAAAAGAGAAAGAGATAAGATGAAAGGGGCGAAAGAGAAAGAGACGAGTCAAAAGGGACGAAGAAGAGAGATAAAAAGTGAGAAGACGAAAGAGAGAATAAGCGAGAGGGTGAAAGGGAGGAAAGAAAGAGAAAGGCGAAAAGGACAAAAGAAAAGAGACAAGATTAAAGAGACGATAAAGAATGAGACAAAGTAAAAGGGTCGAAAGAGAAAGAGACGAGAGAGAGAGAAAAGAAAAGGTCAATGGGACAAATAGAGGGTGGGAGACAAAGTGAAAGGGGCGAAACTGAGAGTGAGTGACAAGGTGAAATGAACTAAAGAGAGAGAGGGAGGACAAAATGAAAGGGACGAAAGTGTGAGAGAGGGACAAGATGAAAGAGACGAAAGTGAAAAACAAGGTGAAAAGTATGCGAGAGAGAAAGAGAGGAAGAGAGAGAGACAAGGTGAAAGGGACGAAGGAGAGAGAGAGACAAGGTGAAAGGGACGAAGGAGAGAGAGACAAGGGGAAAGGGATGAGAGAAACAAAAGGTGAAAAGGACAAAAGAGAGAGTGAGAGATAAGATGAAAGGCACGAAAGAGAGAGAGAGATGAACAAGGTGAAAGGCACGAAAGAGAGGGGGGGACAAGGTGAAAGGGGCGAAATAGTGAGAGAGGGACAAAGCGAAAGGGACGAGAGAGAGAGAAAGGGTGAAAGAGAAAACGATTGAGAGAGAGAGAAAGAGAGAGAGAGAGAGAGAATATGAAAGGGACGAAAGAGACGGGTTGAAATAAAAGAAAGACTAATAAAAGAGAGAGAGAGAGAGAGAAAGAGAGAGAAAGAAGGTGAAAGAGTAAATGAGAGGTAGACAATGTGAAAAGGGCGAAAGACTAAGAGAGAAGGTGAAAGACGAAAGAGAGAGAGAGGAGAAAAAGTAAATGGAGAAAACAACTAAGGAAGGGAGCAAATTTTAAAGATTAAGAAAGAGAAACGTAACCTAAAAAGATAAATGATCACCCACACACATTTTTAAAACCATTTCACCCCCCTGCAAGGCGATAAAAAGAGGGTTACGTTATTGAGAAAGAAAGAGAAAGAGAGTCATTAACAGAACAGGCCACAGAAAAGAAGCGAGAAATGGAAGTGAAGAAATATTATCATGAAACTTATGGTTACATCTAGAAATTTCAACAGTAAAATGATGAAACTTAATTGCCAATCTAGTACTGCGTTCATTAGAATAATATCAATAAAAGTATTTATAGAAAAGACACAGGGAAACTACGTTAGAATGATGGAAAAACAACTGAAGCCGATATATCTGGTCAGGAACAATGATATTGCAAGAATTTCTAGATACATAGCAGAAGCACCAGACCAAATGTGACAGCAATATTCAAAGCATGAACTATAGACTTATAAATGCGTAAGATAGATTCTGGTGAGAAAAACTGTCTGGCACTAGGCAGAGAACCAAATTTCCTATCAGAAGACTTAGTCATAGATTCAAAGAAAGTAAGATTGATAAAAGAAAATGCCAAGGAAAGAAATAAATGATAGAATATTGAGAAATCTTTAGACAGAACAAATAAAAAAAAACGAATAAAAAATTAGTTACAGACAAACTTTTAAAAGTGAAAGAATAAGAAAAAATATTTAATAAGTAAATAGCTCTGAAAGGAGAGAATAAAGTCAGTTAAAAATTAGTAAATAAAGGAAATACAGACGCTCTTTTAGAAATCCTCAAAACAAAACAAAAAAACTAAAGAAGGGGAGGGGGAAAAATTATATATATATATATATATATATATATATATATATATATACCATCTTTTTTCCATACCGCCATCTTAAAACATCGATAAAGTTTTCCTCTAAGTTCGTTTCATTGTTCTCTTTTTGCTTTCTGTTGTGATTTTACTGGCTGGAGTTTTATTTTATTTTTTCGCCATTTTTATATTGATTTTCAGTTGTATTCTGTCTCACTCTCAGTTCAATAATTCACAAATGTGCACGAAATCATCGACTCTGTGATTTCTGCCCGAGTAACGAGATTTTCTAAATCACATTTATCTTTCCCTAAAGTCTCGCGAGATCTTGTGTTACCAGGCTTTGAATTCAAGGATTACTTCGCTTGGAACGCTTCAAGTGTTTGATATAAGCCGACGCGTTATTCATCGTTTTTAATTAATCTCTTGTTGAACAGCTTCAAGGAAGAGCTGAACAGATCCTAAAAAATAGAATCTCTTGTGTTTATTTGACATTTTATACCGTTTATCTATCGAGCTGGATTCAGCTGAATCTGACACGAGGTTTTAAATTTCTCTAATTCCATCTCATCCGACAGCCAATTACACAGAGAAAGTTTTTAATACCTACAGTAAATTCTGGTATTAAATACAAAAATTTAAATAAATATCCGGTATTATAGGTTTTTAAAATAATATTCAGTATTAATTATAATTTATAACAAATTCTAGCATTAATTATCGGTTTATAAAATTCTAAATTAATTGTAGGTTTATAAAAAACTAGCAGCATGGCCCGGCGTTGCCCGTGCTTGATTCAAAAATTGTACGAATCATACAGCAATCGCTATCACTTGACTTAAAATATTTTTGCCCTTCCTTGCCTTTAAAGGAGTGCCCTTTTCCGTGCTGATGTTGCTACATGCCTTACTTCTTGCCTATCTCACATTGCGAATTTTTTCTAAGCACTATACTAAACATTAAATCTGTTACGAAAAAAGAACTAAACAAAATTAACACAAAACGATCAGATTTAAAAAATGACTCGTAACTGGAAAAACGGAATGAAAAAAGAATGTTAACAACAAATACTTTTTCACACCCAAACCCAGTTCTGCGGAATCAGAATCAACGTTGAGTGTAAGCAAGCGAATGAGCCAATTGGAGTAAAGTGCCATGCACATTTAAATTTTTCCCACTTGTGACGAATGCAGCTATCGATTTGCTAGTTAACATTCGTTTCAGTCAGATGTTGGCTCTCACTGTGGCCAATAGAATCTTCCTGCCTATTCGTGACAGCCAGCTATTGGCTCTCACTCTGGCCAGTAGAAAATGACCGCAAACTACATGAAAACTGTCGTAGAAGCATGGAAAAAGTCAATTATTTCCACTATCGATGGAAGTTACACACACACACACATCCTGCCTTTTATAGATAGAGATCCAATATTAATATAAAAATATACATATCAAAATAAATATATATGTTGATATAAAAACGGTATTAATTATAGTTTTAAAGATATGTTCAGATTTGGGCAAGTTTTTTTTTTTTTTTTTTTTTTTTTTTTTTTTTACACTTCGCGACCCTCTCCACTAATTCCCGATACAATAGACTCCTAAGCAATGAAAGTTCAGTAGGCCGAGCAAGGCCGCTAGACACTCTCCGTAGAAACTTGGCTGATTCCGAGGTCTACGACGGAGCTCAACCCTAGAAACGGGAGGAAATGGTAAGACTAGGGAAGGCGTACCTAACACTCCCCTCTAAGATCGTGTCTTCTGTCAACGCTCGGCATAGGAGAGTCAACATCGAGGCATGTCGGTGACTCGGCAAATGTAACAATCCCATCCCCCCCCCATGACACGGACGCTGGAAACAGACTTCTTTGCAGACCTGATGCCTGCGACCACTCCACAAGACGATTTCCTCAAAGATGAAGAAGAGACTTGGGTCGATGAAAATGTAGTTCTACAGAAGGATGTTAAGGATATCATGGACCGAGCGTATGAGCAACAATGAGATCTTAGAGACGATGCAAACAAGGAGAGGCTTATACTTAAAACCACGAAGATGCAGCTGAAGATTCTGGGACACATAATGAAGAAGGAGAGCCTGGAGAATTTGATACTCACGGGTCGAATAGAGAGAGAGAGAGATAAGGGAAAGCACTGCATGACATACCTGGTGAGCTTGCGCAGGTGGATGACAGAACGTGGTTTGTGAGAGGAAGCAGAGGGAAGGAACTTGTTGATAGCCGCAAGAGATAAAGGGAGGTGGAGAGCCATGATCGCCTACATCCGGAAAGGAATTGGCACATAAAAAGAAAAAGAAGGAGGGCCTGGAGAATCTGATACTCACGGGTCGAATATAGGGAAAGAGAGTCAAGGGAAAATAACATGTGACATACCTGGCAGACTTAAGCAAGTGGATGACAGAACGTGGTCTCGGGAAGGAAGCAGGGGGGAAGGATGTTGTTGAGAGCCGCTAGGGATAGAGGGAGGTGGAGAGACATGGTCGCCTACGTCCTGAAAGGTCATGGCACATAAAAAGAAAAGAAAGGTATTCGTAGATATGATAACACACACACACACACACACACACACACACACACACACAAATCAACATCCTCTTTTAAATATTCAAAGAAATAGAACTCAAAATAAACCCTTCCAAAACGGAAACTATGATCTGGTATTGGAATTAAAGTAGTAACGGCACCTATTCTTAATCCATCATAAATGTTCAGGATGTGGAATTAGTAATACTAAACACTTGAAATCCATCGGTGTATGGGATTGGTTATAACAAATTTAGTATAGGAGATGAGGACATTAGACAGAGAATAGGATGTGCTAGAAGTAGTTTCACACAATACCGCAGATTGCTACAAAAGCAAAACATTAACATGAAAACTGGACTCCTCTTCTTAAATAGCCTCTTCAGATAGAGACTCTCGTATGGATGCCATGCATAGAGCTAAAATGGTTTCGAGCGAATAAAACCTATATCTTAGCGAGGATCATCCTCATTTGCACGACATGGAATGTCGCTACAAGTTCACAAAGACCTCTGCTCAATAACAGAAACGACATTGCTTCAACTTATAAATTACATAATGTGAGAATGTAGTATACGAGGCACCAATCTTCCTCGAAGAAAATATCCCCCCCCCGCAAAAAAAGATATATAAGTATATCCGCTGGTGATTGGAAGCAGCGTCTATACAACCATAGATGCTCTTTTAAATATCGATACCTCAAAAATCAGACTTCCTTATCCAAACACTTCTGGGATTTGGTGGATAAGGGACTAACTCCGCATTTCGAGTGGGGATTCTTATAAAGAGCTAGAATCCCTAATAACTTACGAGATCGGTGTGATTTATGCATTGCGAAAATTTTTTTATTATTAAAGATAAAAATCAAGATGAGTTACTAAATCTCCGTAGTGAAATCATTTCCAAATGTAGACATAAAAAACGATTTAAAACATAAACACGATTTTATAACGTGCTGTTACCTGTAACAGTTCCATATTGGATTACTAACATCGGATATGACATTTATATGGATTGACTTTTATGATTATCTATATGTATCATTGTGTATGTTTATGTGATGCTCTATATTTTTTTGATCATTTAATTTGGGTTAGCAAACTTTATTCATGTGTTGATATATGTGTACGTCGGTATGTAGGTAAAAGTTTTCCTTAATAACTGATATACAAAATCTGATAGTTTACTAATATTTATATACCGAGGCATATATGTAAACTTAAGAGATACATAAGCATTAATCACTCCGTGGGTTTTTAGTATTGTTAACGTTTTCTTTCTCAGTGTTCTTTAAGTACAAATTAATTTAATTCCACCCATCTATTTTTATATGTTAAATGTATATATAGATGGATGTGGGTTTTTTAATTTTTTAAAATAAACAAAAATTTATAACCTCTATATTTTTAATCTGTATCTCACTCATTTAAACCGTCATTTAGCTCTTCTCTTTAAAACTTCTCCCTGTCAAATTTTAATCCCCACCTTCACTTTTAGGCCTTCCTGTTCTTCTCTCGTCTGTTACCCCTCTCTAGAGCTTTCATTTACATCTCACTAAATTTTATTTTTATTCCCGAGTTATTTTTTCCGATTTCTTTTTGAATAGATCTGATGAATTAAATTTTCCAAAGTAATTTTATAACCATGGAGCATGCATATATATATATATATATATTCGACTCTCCCGTCGCGTTCGACGTATGAGGGTTTTTAATTTAAACCGGTCTGATGAATTTGATTATAGTGGTGCAGGATTCCAATGGGATAAATACAGAAACCTGGTGCGCCGAATGCATGCCCATGGTTCCCCAAACGACCAGTTGCCATCCAAAGCTATAGAACCCAGTCTGTCCTTTATTTTACCCATAGCTGGAGGGAGATGATATATATACCTTTATATATATATATATATATATTCGAATATATATATCAATATATCCACTGCTCCATCCTCATATATATATAATTGTGCATTTGGTCAGCAACCTCTCTTTTATACAAATTTCATTGAAGACAGCTAACAAGACACTGCAATTAAGGTTTTCCTTTTTTTTCTTTCATTCATATAATTGATTTCTTTTCTGGGTATAAAGCATCTAAAAATTGTCCAAGTGGTCTGTAAATCCGAGCGTTAATGTTAATCTATTAACCATTGTCAAGGACGTCTTTTTTTGTTTAACTGAATATGTAAATTTTTGTATATGCATAGATGGATATGGTTAAATTTCAAACACTGTCAGCACGTTGTGGCCGTATTGATAATTGATATTATTGAGATATTTTTCTTCTTCTTCTTATTATTATTATTAACGCTTCAATTATTTTTAACCATTTTTTTCGTGTGTCTGAGTCTGTTATGTTCGTATTTTCACAAGAATCTGTGTGAGAGTGTATTTTTTTTTTTACTTTAATAAACATATTATGCATTATATTGTACGGGCGACAAGGAAAATTTAACAGGACAGTTTGTTATTGTTGTAAAAAATAACCGAAGTTTGTTAGTCTTTGTTGTTGTCTTTGCCGACACTGTGGTTTGAAACTAGATCGCCAGTGAGCAACTCGGGTGATTCCATTACTAAGTAGATCACGGGATCATAAAGGAAGTGAATAAATAAGAAGTAGCGTGATGACTATACGATGTTTGTTCACTCTTTTTGTCTATTCACTATTGCTATACGTTTACTCTCTACTACTATACGGATTACGATTCTCTTCTGATCATTATACTATTTGGCAATTACTACTTGGACAAGTATTACTAGTGCGGATATTATGGGAAGGCGTTACTACTCATACCGGCGTCTACAAAGTTTCGAATATAAGAAGCATTTTTGGAAGTGATAACGAGTTTTCGCTTGACATAGCAAAAGTGACAAGAGAAGCCGTCTGACATCATGAAAGTTATCTTATTTTCCCGTTCAAAGACTAACAAACTTCGGTTATTTTTTACAAGTTCAAACCTGAAATTCACTGCAAAGGATATTGTCTTCCAACTTGAAATAAATTCTTTGATTCCCAATGATTGTCCAGATGCTGTCGGTGTCGCCTCTAACTATGCGATCCTTTGCTTTAACGCTCAAGATTCATCGTTAGAAATAAATGCATGCGCTTCCACAAAGAGGGAGCAAAAAATCAATTTAGGCCTTTTGTCAAAGACTATTTCATCGGCAATTCAGTTACATCTTTCTTTCTTTCTTTCTTTCTTTCTTTCTTCCAATCTCATTTTCATTCACTTTCCGGACAACGTCTTTTCGTGTGCTTCTTTGAAAAGGAAGCCCGTCTGTGTGTGCATTAGAAAAGCATTCGCCTGTCTGTCTCCTTTTATCATTCTGAAATGGACATCGAATGAAGGAATTCGTGATTCAACCAGATTTCTGAATATTTTTCTTCCAGACGATGCTTTCACGCCTACGACATTTGTAAATCCTTGCATATTTATGAGATATAAGTAAAAGTGACACCAAAATCACAGATTTCTTTCCATGAATATCATATATATATATATATATATATATATATATATATATATATATATATAAAAAAGACTGTAGATATTTTTGTCTAGTTGCCATGATTCTTAAAAAAATTGCTTGAAAAAATGAAATTGCCTAATTGGTTACTTTTTCATGTAAGAATAACAAGCAAGATAATTGATATATATATATATATATATATATATATATATATATATATATATATATACTCTCACTAAATTTTAGTTTTTATTCCCGGAGTTATTTTTTCCGATTTGTTTTTTGAATTTGTAGATCTGATGAATTGGATCGTAATTACGATTCCAATGTAATAAATTATAACCATGGAATATTAGTGTTTAAGCCTTTTTATTATATTCTTATTCTGTCCTGGACATTGAGTTCTACCTGGATTCTATCCTCTTGGAAAGTTTTATTATATATGTATATGTATGTATGTAAACATATTCATATATATATATATATATATATATATATATATATATATATATATATATATATATATATATATATATATCAATATATATATATATATATATATATATATATATATATATATATATATATATATATATATATATATTGAATCATAACTAATATAAGTTCACAATACTTATCGGAGGTCGTCTCTGTTTTTCAACACTCCAATAAGAATAATTGTATTAATTATATATATATATATATATATATATATATATATATATATATATATATATATATATATATATATATAATTAATACAATCATTTACATAGATTGATATTAAATGGCAAGTTAGCAATGTTTTCCTTGTTTCTAACGCATTCTCAACATCCTTCTGTAGAACCACATCTCTGCCACATAACAGTTCAGCAATATTTTTATTGTTTCTATTAAAATTGTACAGTTTCTTTAATCTCGTGAAGGCATTTTTGTCATTTCAATGATTTCATTTGATTTGTTTAACGGTATATCAACACCTCTATGGGTTATTTAATATCGAAATTTAATTTGAAGTCATAAAAATACGATACATGTTTTTCTGCAATCACAATTGAATACACGGTACTTGATAATCGTCTTTTGTTCGTATACATGTTTGTGTGAGCATAATTATTAGAGGCGGTGATATGTGTGTTTTATGTTGTAGTTTTGTTGAAGTTATATTTTGGAATACAGTTTGATTCAATAAATTGTAGGATATTACATGGATTAATGACATGAAAGAGTTCTTTCGTGCTGATTGATATAGTGCTGTTAATTTGGATATAAATAGGTGTTGTTGGGCACGTGGCCAAGAACGTTCTCACTCTGATCATAAGACCCGGGTTCGAATCTCACCATGGTCGATTTGTCAGGAAGGAAACCTCCTGATATTATCAGACTGAAGAGGTATTCGATCCAAGCATGCGGCACCTTTGGAAAGTGCCTGAAAACCATACCACGGGTTGACCCAAGCCTTGTGAGTGAAATTAGGTCGACAGAACCGTTGGGAGCTGTCGATAGCTATACAAATTGTTGATTACGCTAGATAACACGCTTTTTTCCAGAAACTGTAACTAAGGTCTTCTCAGCATAGATGCAGTATAAAAACAAATGCGCCTGGGCAAGCTTCTGCAATAGGGATTGGCTAGCCACCCCAGTAGACGGTATCCTCGAATACGAGTGGCCAGCTATACACAAGTATTGTTGGTAATTTTTTATATAAAAATTTATTACTGGTATTTTTACTATAGAAATGTATTTTTACATTTCATAGCTGTTTGTCCATATCTGAGACCCCAACAGGTGTTACCACCCCGGATCATGGTGGACCTGGTAACAATAATTAAGTGGTGATTCTAAGCTCCTTGAAACTTCCAATCTCTTGAGCAGAGGCCTTGCTGCCGGATGAAATTTATCGTCATACCCAGGACTAGTTATTTTAATCCGCCTTCAGATTTGTGGGCTACATTTTCTATCGTTTGTTACGACACTGCACAGATAATTAAATTTCTTTAATTGCTTGATTCTGATCTCTCTAATTCGGTCTTCACACCTTAGGTTGTTCCTCCTGTTGACGGCCATAATTCTGTCTTCTTACAGTTAGTCATTATTTCCTTTTCGCTATCATTTACTACTTTGTCAAGGCGTTCTCAGTGATTCTGAGTCTTCCGTGTGTTATCTGCGTATCTTACGTTGTTAACTATTGAATTAGTGAACATATATAATCAAGGCTTTTGGCAGCAGGCACGTGTGTGAGCATGACGTTAGCTTATTAAATCAAACAAGCTAACGTTGGAATTAGCCAGTCACTATAGGAATACTTGTGCTTTCATTTGCATCAGGAATAATGGAAATCAGTCAGAAAGAATTAAGTGGGATATTTTATATCATCTGAGCTTCTCTTCAGTAAATATACAAAATAGAAAAAGGTGTAAGACAAGGTTGTGTTTGCTTACCGGACTTATTCAAGCTATTCAGTGAAACGATTCCAAAGGAATTAGAAGTCTAACCCGGGTTCGTTATTGGTGGTCACAGTCTTAACAATATAAGATATACAGATGATATTGTGTTGAGAGCAGACACAGAAAGGAAATTTACAAGAAGAAGAAGAGGAGAAGAATAAGAAGAGGAGAAGAAGTAGAAGAAGAAGAGGAGAAGAAGAAGAAGAAGAAGAAGAAGAAGAAGAAGAAGAAGAAGAAGAGGAGAAGAAGTAGAAGAAGAGGAGAAGAAGAAGTAGAAGAAGAAGAGGAGAAGAAGTAGAAGAAAAAGAGAAGAAGAAGAGTAGAAGAAGAAGAAGAAGAAGAAGAAGAAGAAGTAGAAGAAGAAGAGGAGAAGAAGTAGAAGAAAAAGAGAAGAAGAAGAAGAAGAAGAAGAAGAAGAAGAAGAAGAAGAAGAAGAAGGAGAAGAAGAAGAAGAAGAAGAAGAAGAAGAAGAAGAAGAAGAAGAAGAAGTAGAAGAAGAAGAAGAAGAAGTAGAAGGAAAAGAAGAAGAAGAAGAAGAAGAAGAAGAAGAAGAAGAAGAAGAAGAAGAAGAAGAAGAAGAAGAAGAAGAAACGTTTGCTATAGATAAATAAGTAGGAACAGACTGGATGGACAGACATCGAAATAGACAGATAGGAAGAGACTACTTTAGAGGAATAGATACGGTCATAATTAAATAAATTTCGATATAAAAAAATGAAAAGCTGTATAAACAAATTCGTGGATATTTATCGTCCATTGTAATGGACGTTTATATAAATGTTCGTGTGTATTGTTGTCGTTGAAAAGAATTAATCAATCTATCGCAAAACCATTAGCCGTTTAACAGTTTTTGCTTCAAGCAAAATTTCTCATCGAAACAGTCAAGACATTTTCGTTGTTCAAATATCGAATTTCCTACTTCCATTGCGAAAATCTTTAAGAAAAAAAAAACCTTTCCTCCTGAAAACCGATTTTACTAACCAGTCGATAATGACAGTTCTTTTGTCATTTGAATTGAACGACGCTTTAATGATGTCATTAAATAAGTTTTTTTCATGGCAAGTGTTTGAACGAGTTTCATTCCTTGGTTCCACAAGTCCCGATTTTTTTTTATTTTTTTTTTTGCAGCTGGAACCCGTCATACCACGTACACAAGGATAATTTATTCATATCCCTTTCGTATTCCATTAGTATTGAGGAAGTTCCACACAGACACCTTTTTCCAAAGAACTGCTTTGTGGAACAGACTCCCGAAAGGATGCTTCCGCAATCACTACAATCTTGACCTTTGAACAGATTGTAGCGAGCGTGAAAACATCCGGTCGGAAGAGTGAAATTTGTCCTCATTGGATGTCTTATATTAGCCGCCTCAGGACATATTACCTGATCCTCACCGTGTGCTAATGCTTGTGTTATTTTAAGTAAATAATAAGTAAATATTATTACTACTGTAGTGAAATCTACCTTCACTGTAGCCTTACCATTTTCTATGTGCCGTATTCCTTCGGAAAGTAGTTGATCATGGCTCTCCACAATTTCCCGTCCTTTGTCTTTTCGTTATCTCTCTTAAATACTGTTTCGCCATCCATTTACTCAATTTCGCTAAGCTATGCGTCGTTTCCTCTCTCTTGCTAATGTTGTGAAATCGATCCTCACTAGGTAACCAACATATGCAGATTTATGCTATATTAAGCGAAATAAATATTACTACTGTAGTAAAATCGATCCTCATTGGGGCATTACACTAGAAGCATTATGCCATACTAAAACTAATTTAGTAAACGTCATTGCGAATGCTATGAAATCGATCATCACTAGGTGGCCAAAATATGCGAATTTATGCTATATTAAGCGAAGTAAATATTCATACTGTAGTGAAATCGATCCTCATTGGGTGCATTACACTAGAGGCATTATGCCATACTAACTCTAATTTAGTAAACGTCGTTGCCAATGCTGTGAAATTGATCCTCACTAGATGCCCAACACGTGTTGATCTGTGGGTGATGAATTATTTTCCACCCTACATCCCCTTTCCCACAGTCGAAAACTTTCAAACTTCTCACATCTTCTAACGCTATTTCCATGGCGAGTGTCTTGACGAGCTACAAAGGTCAAGATTGGTCCAGCTGGTACTCACCGTTCCACGTACATAGGGACGTATCAGCCTCATCTCCCTTCGTCTTCCATTAATAAGAACGAAATTTCACTCTTAGAGCTTCTTTCCAAGAACTGTTGCTTTTTAGAACAGACGCCCGGTAGGATGCTTTCCCGTTCACTACAATCTTAACCTCTTCACGTTTAGACTTAATGGTTATCTTTCTTACATAACATCTTGAACATCACTTCTTGCCTTCTCTGACGCTCATATGACACCCCACCGAGTAACGCTCTACCTTAAGTGGTTTTGGGCTTTGTAGTGGGTGAACATTAGTATATAAAAGTTCACGTCGAATAAAAAGTTTGTTTTCATTAACTTGTTAGTAGAGAACAAGTGGGTGAAAATATACTAAGATGTTCACGTTATTGGAATAGCAAAAGATGGCTTTCAGAAGCTAAACAAAGTATGAAGAAACTTAAAAATTTAATTAGAAACAAAGATTATATAATATCAGTTCTTCTATATTGCAGTGAATTTTGGATAATTTTCTCATAGATGAAGAGACTTGAGGCAACGGAAATATGGTTCTACATTAGGATGCTGAGAATACCACGCACTGAACATGTAAATAATGAAGAGGTTTTAAGAAGAACGGAAACAAAAATGATAATATAGAGGGGTCCTCGACTTACGTCGGAGATCCGTTCCTACGGCGCGACGTAACCTGATTTTTGACGTAGGTCGGAACTCACCTACGTAAGGACCGGCGAGTCGGCCTTATGCTTTGGAGCCATAATAAATAGCAAAAAGTTTTTTAAAAAAACGTCACAAAGGAGAAATAGCGAATGTAGCACAATCCAATATAGCGTACAGCCGGTGAAGAAACTCGTGTAGCGTCGTGTAACGACGTGTTATATCATGGGAGATGGCGCCGTAAACATGAAACGCCGTACGTCACGTCCGACGTAATCCGAGGACCTTCTGTACTTAGAATAAAAAAGATAGGTTTGAAACTTCTGCAAGACATTAGTATCAATGGTGTTTTCATCTTGACATACTATTATGTAAAAGTTATTTCTTGGAGGTATATCTCTGCCAACCCTGTACATATTGAAAGCAATAGAGGCAGCGGGCAACCTACTTGATGAGCTTGTCTAAATGGGAAACGTTGAATATGCGGGAACGCTGCTGACACCTTGTCCTTCCAGCTCTTACGGTGTGAGATTAATCTGCTGGATGTCCTTGCAGCCGAGGTCCTTCCAGCGGCTGCGTAGTTTGTTACAAAGTCGTCACCAGTTTACAGATTCTGGGTCGAACTGGGTGATAACTCTGATAGGGTGATCATCAGGTTGTCGCAGAACGTGTCCGAGCCAATGGATGCAGTGCTGGGCGATGGTGGTCAGTCAGTCCTCATTGGACACAAGATCACACCAGTACGACGCAAAATCATGGACACGGGGGGGGGGCAAGAATCTTGCTGAAAGGCGACGTCTCGGCGTAGTGGGATTGTAAACTCATAGCTTGGTACGTCAAGAGATGTCGCTATGCCGCCATAGTGGTGTCCAGAGGTCTCTCATGACACTTGCAGCTAGCTTACATCTTCTGTTGATCTCTGTGAAAAGGTCGCCGACGTTGGAAACACCTGAGCCCAAGTATACGAAAGACGTGGCAAACTCGACGGGGGTGAGGCTAATGATGATGAGCGGTTAAGCGAGGACGTCACCCACTTGCATCAGCTTTACTTTAGACCTGCAACTCTTCTGTTCGATCTCCTTGTTTAAGTTGGTGGATGCTGACATAATCCTTGCCTTCAATTCATCTTTGGTGTTACAAAGGGTTTTGTTGCACTTTCGCTCATCAGCGCCCCACATATAACAATCAATGCAATCTGGGGAGTTAGATGTAAGGATTGATATACTATTTACATTATTCGGACTATTGTCCTCATCTTTGTCGCCATATTTATTACAACGTTTCGGCCTTCGTCAGATGGTTCGAATGTCGGATTGAACTCTTTATTTCGGTCACTGGGGGAGATTGTTCTAGTTCCACGTGCCATGTCTAATGGATGTCACTTATCAGTTATCTCCTGTTAATTCCCCTCTCCAAGTTCTCCACCGCCTTAACCAAGTATTGAATACACAGTCTTTGGATCCTGTCACTGGATCTAACTAATGCCTTTATCCACTGTGCCATGTGTCTCTGTGTATGAATTTCTGGGTATTATAAACCTAATGTCTTCAGCAACCATTTTTTACCAGAGCTCATATTACAATTTTTGTTGTTATTATTAATAAATGCAATATTGGAACAAGTAATAAGGAGTGTTAGAGAAAAGCGATATGCGTGTGTAGCATGGTGCAGAGTCCTGTTGCCAGTCATAGTGTTTTCAAACAGATACCCTCTTGGCCCACTTGATGTAGGCCTCTGTTTTGAGTCTGAGTCCCTCACCAACAAATAGGAGTTCTTTTCTTATCAGAAAGATCAGAGTAAGTTTTCTGAGCTGCCATACCTTCGTAATAACCTATAGATTTATCCAACTCTTTCCGAATCCTCTGCATTGTCCTCAGATTGACACCCAAATACTCTAAAACGTTCGTATTGGAGTTTCCGGTGCGAATGCCAAGCTACTGCAGCGTGCCGTTTCCAAATTTCTAGCAGAGGTAATTGCGTCATGATGCTCTTTTTCTCACAGATGGTACCGAACTGATCCCACTATACTGTGCAGTCGACAAAATCAAAAAGAAACAAGGCGCATGCGCCAAATTAAAAATATAAAATGGCGACAATTTACCCATCGCACCTTGTGTATAATACTGATAATTTTATGACATTCTTACATTTTAGTACCATTCAGTAAATATGGTCTTGTGGTGGATAACAAGAACAGTTCTCATGGCCGAATCCTTTTGTTGGTGTCAATAAATATTACTATGCATAGACCACGAATTTGACTTTTTTCTTTCTATGTAGCCTGTCCTTTCAGGGCGTAGACGATCATGGCTCTCCACCTCCTTCTATCCCTTGCAGCTCACAAATTCTTTCTATCTGCCACCTCCCCCAGACCCCATTCTGTCATCCACTGACCGCTAGTCATGCGTTGTTTTCCCTTGTCTCTCTTTCCATCTATTCAACCCGTGTGTATCAGATTCTCCAGGCCATCTTTCCTCATTATAATTCCCATAAACTTCATCTGCCTCTTCCTGATGTTAAGTATAAGCCTCTTCCTAGTTTGCATCGTCTCTAAGATCTTATCGTTGCTTACGCGCTCGGTCCATGATATCCTTAGCATCCTTCTGTAGAACCACATCTCCGTCGCCTCGAATCTTTTCTTCATCTGTCTCGCAATACTCTGAAATCAAAATCATTTTGTTCCCTTACCCACTTGTCGGTGTGTGTTACATTTTTGGATAATTTTCTTTTTTTTAATTATTTAAAAGACATACATTTTTTTAATATTTAAATCTATTTATATCTATTTATCTATCTATTCCCCGGATTTTAGCAACGTACGTACCGGCCTAAATATTCGATAAATCTTATTAAAGAAAAGATACGCCTTCCGAACTGTTTTATAAATAAACAGAACGTCTACTCAAGTAGGGTTATCCACTAAAATTGATGTTTCAGTGATAAAATCTGTCGGATTAAGAAATAAAATGTCCATTGCTTCTTTAGAAATTGCTTTGGATACGAAACTGAACAGATATGAAATTTTGAGAATCAATGAAGAAATTTGGGCTCACTCTTCTGCTTTGTTCGATCGGTAAGAACCTTCGTGGCCGAGTTTTTCCTAAAGGACGTCAGATTTAATGACGGTTTCTCTTGCTAATGAGGACGCAGGACGAAGAAGGAATCGCCCTAATGAAGTGGCCAGCCCAGAGCCCCGACCTGAATCCAATAGAAAATGTTTGGAAGATAATTGGAGAAAGGGCTTAGAAAAGAAACCCGAAAAACCAGGATCACCTATGGAAGTTATTGAAAGACGAATGGGAGAGAATTACTGCTGATTTTTGCAAGAAATTAATTAGATCCTGTGGTCGACGATGCAGAGAAGCCATTGAAAATAAGGGGATGTTTACCAAATATTAAATTTTGTTGATATTTTGTTCACAATCAATTATTAACAAGATCGTTCCTTAACTTTTGTCCAGTAGCTTATTTCCTTTGTTCCATTTAATCTTTATTTTTTGTAATTTTGTATATTTATGCATTACACCCTAATCTTTATTCGGTAAAAATTTCATTGCTAATCATGCATTACTTTTTAAGTAATACGCATATTTATGTCTTTGTTGTTTCCGTTCCTTATCTACTGTGTATATATATATATATATATATATATATATATATATATATATATATATATATATATATATATATATATAAAAATTTCAAATAAAGTATATCTGTAAAAGGACAATATGAATAAAGAAAAAAAGGAAAACATTTGTCTTGATAAAGTCCCTTAAAGGAAGAAACGAGATGTTTTCCTTTTGTATTTATTCCTATATATATATATATATATATATATATATATATATATATATATATATATATATATATATATATATAGAGAGAGAGAGAGAGAGAGATAGATAGATAGATAGATAGATAGATAGATAGATAGATAGATAGATATGGAGAGGAGAGAGAGAGAAAGATAGATAGATAGATAGATAGATAGATAGATAGATAGATAGATAGATATGGAGAGAGAGAGAGAGAGAGATTTAGGATGCTACTTATTATATTGTATCCTTTCCCATTGTAAGTCTAGTAATTTTTTCTTGTATTAGGTCGTACTGTATGCAGTGTCGACTTTAGAACGAATCATTATATGATATTAAGCTAAATTTAGGGAGGCGATATTTTAAGTCTAGCTATTCTTAAGAATAACGTTTAAGTGATATATATATATATATATATATATATATATATATATATATATATATATATATATATATATATATATATATATATACACACAGATAGAGAGATATATATACAGAGAGATGAGAAAGAGAGAAAGCTAGAAAAAAGAAAATAAACTTTTTTCCTACAAGTCGTTTTTAAGGGGCCTAAATAATTATGTTTTTTTTTTTTTATCTTTTTAATGAATTTCTTAAGATGGACAAGTAGGAGAGTCAACGTGTGTATGTTTTTCCTCTCCTAAACTTATAGAAATCTTGACACTCGACAAGTTATTTTGAACAAGAAAATGCACTCAGGGAAACTAAACACAGTTCTCTTTTCCAATTTTCTAAGGACAATTGAATCCTTCCAACCCATTGTTTACGTAATTACCCCAGCATTTCAACGGATTCATTTTCCAGCCTTCGTCAGGTGTACTGTCGCTGCGAAATAAAAGAAAATCTATTTTTCTACAGGGAAAATAGGAACGAAATAAAAAGATGTTCATCATTTTACAAAACAGCGCAAGGTACCTGACCTAACTCTACAGTCACCCAAGTTCACAGGTGATTCTGATCTATATATGAAGCTAGTTCTCCAATATGTAATCAAAGAAAACCATATCGTGTTGGATTTCAAATTATTTTCTTTTATGTATCCGGCTGACAAGCTGATGTCTATCGCCTCTTTCAACTTTCAAAGGATTAATTAGTTTAGTTTTCTTTTACGGCATATCAACCATTGGGTCATTTAATACCGAAAATTAATATTTCTTCTTGTATTACTTCATGTCATTTGTCGTGACAAAATCCCAGAACTGTTCTGAGCTTTTTATCTCCGGTCCCGCGACTATATGAATCTAAGCGTGGAACTAGATTGGTGATTAGGTCTCACCGTTTTGCTGTTGAACTAGCTAGATAAAAGCTCCACTTCTACTCCAAGAATTTCTTTTCTCGTACTTTTCACCTGTGGAACTCCCTTCCAATTTGTTGTTTTGCTGATAACTACACGTGTGGGGTATGACGGTAAACTACATCCGGCATTAAGGCCTCTGATCGGAAGATTGGTGGTTTTGAGAAGCGTTGAACCAGCTCTTATTTGCTGTTGATTCCAGGTCAATCCTGACCTGCGGTGGTAGCACTTGTTAGGACCCCAACTATGGGCAAATAGAAAAAAAAAGAAAAAAGTATAGAAATACATCTTAGAAGAAATATTAATTTTCGATATTAAATGACCCAATCGTTGACATGCCGTAAAAGAAACCAAACTAACGAACCCTAATAACTAAACTCTTCAAAAATTTAAATGCAACGTCAATCGCTGTCTTCTGCCCTTTTGAAACCTGTTCATTTTTGTCCTTTCCCCAATCATCCTCAGTGAAGTATTCTCATTCAGTTTTACTCCCTGCAACCCTTGCGTCTTAGTGGCATTATCTCCTTGACTGGGCTTAAATGATTAAAAAAAAATAAAAGAGAAAATTTATTTTTGCTGCTCGCACTCCAGATATTGTCCGCTATAGCATATTATTTCAACTCGACATTGGCTACTGATTTCTTACGCACTGAACAAAATTAGAGAAAATACTGTTCTTTTGTTGCCTCACGTTGCTTCTCCGTCGGGGATTTTTATATTTGTCTCGTCTTTCGCAATGCCTCTGTATTTTCTTTTTCTGCCACCCATCTTTGTCTCGAATCTTTTCTTTCGCCTAAAGAAATATCTAACCATGTCAATGTCGAACATTGACTACAATTTCAACCACTTATCAATCGCAAGTATTTCAGTATTTATCGCGAGGAGCACGCCATCAGCCATTGTTGGATGACGCAGCTATCTTAATGTTCAACCGGGTTTTTACCGGAGCAAAGACGTGGAGATTGATGCATGGTGTTGTTAATAGAAGACCAGATAGGTTGCCGATGAGCAGCGGGCGGCGAGACGTGGACGAGATCTTATTTTATCTGGAGATGTGACGATGAGGGTCAGGTCAGCACTCTTGGTTCCTGTTCGGATCTGATATCGTGAGATCAGATTTCTCTCGATTGAGCGAGGGGAAAAAATGGAATTACTGATCGGCCATTATCAAAATAGCGGCATAAATTAAACGTTGACAAATGGCTCCGCTGTCAGGCTGTGTATTCGACTTAGTATCAGAATTTGAACTGACCCAAGTTAACAATGAAATCCTGTGTTTTATTTCTGAACGACTAATCCATCCCATCCCTGAAATCACAGACACACACACGCGCGCACACACACACACACACACACACACACACATACATACATTTATATATATATATATGAAAAAATATAGTTTTAAGGTGTGTTATATTTATAGGATAAAGTGCTCAATATCAGAGATAGAGCGTATGTAAATATAAATATAAAAGTGAACATTGAAGTCAACATTCAGAGGCGACAGGCCGTTTTCATGCTGGACGCAATCGTCAGGCCGCCTGAGTGTTGACTTCAATGTTCACTTTTATATTTATATTTACATACTCTCTACGCCTGACGATTGCGTCTAGCATGAAACAGCCTGTCGCCTCTGAGTGTTGACTTCAATGTTCATATATATATATATATATATATATATATATATATATATATATATATATATATTCCTCAGCGCTAGCATGACTCGGAGTTTCATGCACAACGCAGTTTTCAGGTGGTGAGTATGTACTGACTGTGACACAATTTTGAATTATAAGATATATGCTTATCACAATGTTGGCGCAGTCATATATTTTACTGGGATTACAGTTTTTAATTTTAAAAATTATATTTGGCAATTAAAATAAACGGGATTTGTATACCTAAGAAAAAATATTTTTATTTTTGAGTTGTAAATATTCATTTTTAATTAAAGGGAGAGTAAACTCTAATTTATATAAAAAAATAAAAAGTAATTTACATTAAAAAATAAACCGTAATTTGCGTTAAAAATGAATCTGGATCAACGTGTTTAAGTAAGTATTTATTTTTATGCCTATATGTAAACATGAATTAATTTCTCTCGTTTAATAAGCTCGGGTTATTTAAGTGCTTTAAGAAAACCGAATTTTTCAGCAAGACATAAGTTACATATATTTCTTTTTCCGTTATAGGACTTAGCTCTTGCTATAATATCCCAGTTAATAAAAGTACCAGTATTCATGTCATAATTAAAAGTTCATTTTTTTGGTTTCTTTGCATTGAGTCCCATATAATATTTTAGTGTTATCTATTAAAATTTGTATTATGTTAATATTAATTTGGTGGTTTAGTCATTTCCCCAAAACGAATAATCAACAAACAACATTAAATTCTTACATTGGCCGTACATGGACAACACACTTTGGTAGCACATATAGATCCCAAATATACACCCTTGTGCAAATATTTCAGTTATTATTTACTGTTTTTCGTATTTCTACAATGAAACATGACCCAATGCACATGTTAGTATTCCGTATGTCCATTCCACGATGTCGTTCCTTGCAGATTAACCACAGATTCTCGATTGGATTTAAACCAGGAAAGCTTCCAGGTCAGTCTATAGTAATTTGATTTGCTCATTGTTAAGGCTTGCGAGTATGTTCGTGCAGTGTTACAATTTTCGTATGCTTCCTTGGAGTAACGTCCATAGCAGATAATGGTTGTAGGAGAACTAATCGACACTCGAGACAATAGTGTCTGGGCGTGATGAAAATCTGATGCAATCACGTAAACAAATTTCATCATACACCCCGAAAATAGATTCGTATTACTGCACACTTCCCTAAATGACCTAATCCGAGGAAAAAAAACAGAAATCGATTATGCCCTTTCACTCCAGTGGGTCTAAAAGTGGCCGTATATTGAAAGAAAGGAAACTCAAGACGTTTTGCGTCAATTAATTTGTACAAGGGTGTAGATGACATTAGAACGAATCTGTTTAATATTGAGATAAATTTAGGAAGATGTTTATTATATTGCATCCTTTGTTATTATAGGTCTAGTTATATTTTTCTTGTATTAGGTCGTACCATATGAATGGTCGATTTTAGAATGAATCCTGATTCGATATTATCAAAATAGATTTTAAAAGGCGTGTATTATACTCTATGCTTTGCTATTGTAAATCTGGTTATCCTGCTGTTGTACCTCACTTTTCCGAGGCTTCGTTATATGATAAACGTTGTTCACTCTTAAAACTATGCTGTTTGAAAAACAAGTGCGACTATCCTTTCGTAAGACTTTAAAATCGTATGCACTGTCTTTGAAGCATGCAGTAAAGTAACTTTGGCGTTTAGAGAAGAAACTGCTAACATGCAAGCAATGTAGGTGTGCTGTCTTCGATCGAGAAAGACTGTTGTCACTTTGAGAAAGACACACCAACGTGGTTAATGACAGCTATTTGAAAATAACTATGGGAGACAACTCGCGTTAATTATATAAAAGCCGTTTTTTTTTATTTTTAACTGTATTGTTTTTAGTTAGACTTTTCTCATTGATAATTCAATTTTAAAAATGGGGATACGAAAAATTGTGAAGCAAATGAATACATAAACAAAAACTAATTTAAAATTAGCAAAATCTAATTAAATAACGATGCAATTAAAAAGAAATCTGGCTTTCATATAATTAAGTGAATCACGTTTTGTCAATATAGATTTGGTTGAGATGAAATCCATTTTCTGATAAAGCTGCTTGATTAGATAACCAGGTAAATAAATGTTTTGCAAATTATCATGTAGATTTATTAATTTATCAGTTTCAGAGAAATATCTCAGATAATGAGTGTCAGCATTTTAGCAATATCGGACCATTTCAAGAAAAATGGCAAGATGAAGAAATCAATGGATTCCTCATGAAAGTAAATGTCAAAGATTCCGACGTTTATGAAGTGTTTCCGATGCTGCATCTGCGGATTTGGAATCATCCATTCCTTGATCTATTCGTAACTGATGGTGAGAAATCTGTCCTTTATGACAGTGCAGTAATGGATAGCGGCTCGGATTGAGGAATCGGAGAGCCGAGTTCGAATTCCAGTCGAATCCATTACATTCACTTACGTGCTAATACCCTTGGGAAAGATATGAATCCTCTTCTTCTCCCTCCAGCTATGGGCAAATAGCAGGACATACCCGAATCTCTAGCCTTGAATGACAACTGGTTTATTGCAGAAAGAAATGGCAACCAACTGCGGGAAGAAAATCTGCCTCGTCAGTCATGTATCGAAAGATACATGATCGCCTAAGCGTGTATCACGCATGGCACATAAATGATTGATGGCAATCGTAAACGATCGGCTCAAATGATCATGACGAAGGATCCAAACACTTTCCAAAAACGAAATAATCCCAACAGAAGATTGTGGTGAATGTATGGTGGCCCACAATTATAGCTTTCTAGAATCAGCCCAGAACATCCCCGCTGAAGTTTACTGTCAAATGGATGAAATACACAAAATGCAACCGGTGGGGGTTAATTGACTGGGTCCAATTCTGTTCGATGACAATGCTCAGCCATGAAGGACAATACAAAAGTTTGGGACACGAGACTTTGCCACATCCACCATATTTCCTTTCATCTCTCGCAAGAAGATAATACTTTTTTTTGAGAAGCTTTGATATTTTTTTAATCTCCAAAAATATTGCAAAGAAGATACAGAATCTGCATTCAAAGAATTTTTGGCATCCAAACTTTTAGAGTTTTATCGTGAAGGCCTAAACTTGTAACTCGATGGCAGAAATGTATAGATATTCATTTTTCCTATTTTTGCTGCTTTAAACACTGTTTATATATTACATATATATATATATATATATATATATATATATATATATATATATATATATATATATATATATATATATATATATATATATATATATATATATATATATATATGAAGAAATATAGCCTTTTAGGTGTGCTATATTTATGGGATATCAGAGAGCGTGTGTAAATATAAAATTGAACATTGAAGTCAACATTTAGAGGCGACAGTCTGTTTCATGCTAGACGCAATCGTTAGGCCATGAGTGCTGTTTTTTTTTCTCGGCTATTTATATATACGGGTCAGTGGTGCATTGTGGGTAGTCTATTTTGGCGTTTATTCTGCCGGAAGTCGTTTATTTGTTTATTTATTTGGGTTAAATTATTTTGCTTGTTTTATTTATTTTTATGTTTATTTCTTATCGTATATATTTATTTATTTATTTATTTTTGTTTTAATCGGTGTTTTATTAACGTTATAAAAATTTATTTATATCGCTTATTTAATAGTTTTGTTTGGGTTTGGGAAGATAATTAAAGCTATTTATTCAATTTTGGGGTTGATTATTGTAGTTTATTCTAACTATTATTTTAGCGGGAGCAGTTTTTAATTTGTTTATTACTTCATGTATTTATTTGGGTTGATTATCTTTATTTGTTTTTTCTAACGGTTAATTTATTGGGATCGGTTTGTTAGTTTATTTATTTATTTGGATTAATTTAGATTAATTTATTTTACTTGGGTTATATAGATACATAGATAGATAGATAGATAGATAGATAGATAGATAGATAGACAAAACAGAATTAAATAGATAGAGAGAGATATATGAACAGAATGGATAGATAAATAGATAGATATGAACAGAATGAAATAGATACATAGAGATAGGTATAAACAGAATAAGATAGACAGAGAGATAAATATGAACAGAATGAGATAGATAGATAGATAGATAGATAGATAGATAGATAGATAGATAGATAGATATTAGCAGAATGACACAGATATGAGCCAAGACAGACAATAAAGATCGACATGAACCAACCTAAGTGTTAAGAAACTAAATATAACTCCTAAATTAATAAACCAAAATGATTAATCGATTCCATTTCATCTTTTCTAAAATAAAGTGTATAAAAGATATCTTTTCTACTTGTACCGTATTAATTTTTGTTTAGGTCTGCACGAGAAAAACACACATGAAAACATGATATCCAATCAATCATTTCCTTGGATAAGAAATAAAAATAAACATTGCTGACATCACTTAATAAAGACTGTCCTAATTCTTCAGAGAACACATCCAAATATCATACCGGAGAATGGACTGCAGTTCGTTCAAGTATATATTGATACTAACAGTTTGGTTATGACTCTAAAATTGTGGTTTGCAAAGAGTGCAGATAGAGCAATTTAAAAAGGTCTTTATTATAATATATATAAACTTATATGGTTTGCAAAGGGTGCAGATAGAAGGTGTATATCCTTAGCTATGACAAATCTTGCTATTATTTCTTGTATTAGGTCATACCATATGAAATGTCGACTTTAGAACGAATCTTTATCTAATATTAAGATAAATTTAAAAAGATCTTTATTATAATATATATAAACTTATATGGTTTGCAAAGGGTGCAGATGGTGAGGAGAATGAGGGTAGCGAGAAGAGTCAAGGACAATCAAAGGAATGTGTAGAAAACAGTAGAAATTTCCAGTATAGTCTGACAATTATTTTAAGACATTTTTTATGTTTATACGTTCTATTTAATATTTTATGTAATAAATATTTAATTTCTAATACTGTTTATTATAAACAGAGCATTTATTTAAATATTTGTATCTATAAAAAGAACGTATAAACATAAAAAAATGTCTTAAAATAATTGTCGAACTTTGTCCATTTCATAACACGATTATTGTAAACTTTCTTCCTTTCTTCTTTTCTTCACATTCTTCTGATATACTCATAAATGGTTTGAATTTCAAAGGCTTGGTTCCGTTCTTCTTTTTTTTCTCACGCCATGTCACGCCACTGAAATGTCCTTTTCTTTATAGCAGTAATTATTTACCTTTTCGAACTGAATAAAATACGAACAAAAGAGTTGACCTAAAGTTTAGTAGCAGGATAAATATGATTGCTGATGTAGTTTGCGTTCATTTTGCCCTAAATTAGGTTTATTGATTGCATTGTCTATTGTTCAGGAGTAGTGGTTTATCCCTTGTTTTCTGTTTAAAATATGGTTTACCTACTCATTTCTTTCACCACCTTAATTTGATTTTGTGATCTGACTGAATAAGTGGTTGAAACTTTTCATTTTGAGGATATCCGGTTTGTAGTTTTTCTGCATCCCAACTGAAAGTAAGGAGCCTGAACTCCTAGGTCAACAATCGTATATGAGGGTATTTGCAGTGCCATGGTTCGCTTTTATTCACTGGGCCATGTGTTCCAATCACCTGAAGAAGACCGGAGCGTACAATGGCCGAAACGTCGTGAACATGGCAATAAAAATGGAGACAACAGTCCGAACATTGCAAATAGTATTCGTACTAATTTCTGTAGGGTATAATCTTTTCTTTGAAATGCTCTCCAGATATGTTGGCACTTTGCGAAACTAATTTAAAGTTTTCCTATACCTCATCTCACGGATAGGTGTTCTTGCATGTATGTCCGGTGGGCATCCCTGAGACCGAACTCGTTATAGACTGCGGCTCCGTATAGACTCTAACAAATTTGGCTCTCGTGACGGCTCTGTAATAGTGTGTTAAATAAGTGTAAGTCTTTTATCCTTCCTGTTTTCACTCATTTTGGTGTGTTGTCATCTTCTACTGATAAATTAGAATGTTTTGCTCGTAAGTTGTCTTCCAATTCTATTCTTGAATCATCTGAAGTCTCTTTGTCTGACCTTCACTGAGAACCGAGTCTCTGTTGTGTGATATACATATATAACTCCGTTCATATTTTCTGATATAACTGGATCCCAACAATGCCTGTGGGTGTGATGGGATCCATGTAATAGTTCTTAAGAAATTTTCTCCCAAACTGTCTCCTATTCTCTCTAAACTTTACAATAAATACCTTGCTGCTTCTTACTTTCCTGATCGTTGGAAATTCTCTTCTGTAGTTCCAGTTTTCGTTCTCTGATGTTGCCAAAGCTTCTCGTTATTTTTTCAACTTTGAAATTCCAGTCGCATTCAATTTATTATTATTGCTTTTAATTCTTTCTTTTTAAATAAGAATAACTTTTTTATTCCCACATCTCTTCACCCTATTTGAGATGTTAACATCTCCTGTTCATAAAGCACAATGTTTCGCTCGTAAATCCTCTTCAAATTCTACTCTTCACTCATCTGGATTATCTTTGCTTAACTTTCCACTTAGAACTGAGTCTATCACGTGATATGCATTTAACACCGTCCATGGTTTTTGCTATCGTCTGTAAGCTTGATCTCCACAAAGCGTGTGGACTTGACGGTATCTTTGTAATAGTCATTAAGAAATGTACTCCTGAACTGTCTCCTGTTCTTTCTGAATTCAAAATTAAATGCCTGACTGATTCTTGCTTTCCTGCTTGTTTGAAATCCTCTTCTGTAGTTCTAGTCTTTAAGAACTCAGGTGAACCATCTGATCCTTATAAGTATCCGCCTATTAAACTTTTACCTCTTTTTGGCAAAGTACTAGAGGCTCTAATTAACTCTGATTTGGTTAAACATCTCACCTCGCAAAGTCTTTTTTCAGATAAGAAATATGGCCTTCTCTTCTTTAGGACAGCTCCTTATGTATTGACGATTTTGCTGAAAAATCTCTCAAGCTTTAGATAACAATGGCGAAGCTCAGGCTGTTGCTTTATAAACACCTTTATGCAAATTAATTGAAACAAAACGAAGTCGTTCCTTGCAGATTGATCACAGATTTTCGATTTGATTTAAATCAGGAGACCTTCTGGGTCAGTCTAGTACTTTGATTTGCTCACTAGTAAGGCTGGCCAGTGTGTTCGTGCAGCGTTACAATTTTTGTACGCTTCCTTGGAGTAACGTCCATTGTAGACAATGGCTATAGAACAACTAATCGACAGTCGAGACAATAGTGTCTGGGCGTGATGTAAATCTGATGCTATCACGGATGATACAGTTTTTTCAAGGCCAAGCAAATTTCATCACACACCCCGAAAACAGATTCATATTACTGCACATCACTGCAAATGACCTAATCTGAGGAAAAAATCGAAATCGATTACACACCGTCACTCCAATGGGTCTCAATCTGATGGTATGGTGAAAGAAAGGAAACTCTAGTGGTTCTTTCAATTAATTTTCACAAGGGTGTATCTCGAAGGAGTTTGACAGAGATTGGCATGCTTGTTTTCTTAAATTGAAAGGTCATTGTATTTCTGGGCGAATTTAGTCTCTCTGATTTAGTCTTTCTTATCAAATTGCGAAATAAAAATCGTCTTGAACGGCCATTCTTTTATATCTTTTTTAATTAATGCGGGTGTTCCACAAGTTCATATCATTGGACATACTGTGTGCCTAATTTTCATCAACGACCTCATTGATGTCATCAGTTCTCAACTCGGCATCTATGCTGATGAGACAAGTATTTACCCTTGACTTAACACTAAGTCTGATTAGTTCGACAACGTTAAATTAGAATCTGATCTAAAAAAAATAACCTACAATCTATTGATAAATAGGGCAAGAAATGGCTTGTTAACTTTAACAGCTCCAAAATCAAACTGCTTTCTTTTAATTGCCTTAGAGAACCATTTTTGTCTTCCAACAGCATGGCTAATGCTATCCACCAGGAGAATGACACATTGCGCTTTCTTGGGTTAACGTTTTCCGCTGACATAAAGTGGAAAGGTTACTCTGAAGTAATTTCTAGGTCTGCTGCTAGGAAAATTGGTTCACTGTTAGACAATTTTTCTCACCAAAATCAATCTTGCACATTTATAAGTCTACCAATCTGGTTTGGTATTACTGTTATGTATTTAGAGATTCTTGATAAAATTCAAAGACGACTCTGCAATTTTATCGGCCCCTATATGGCATCTCGGGATTAAGTATTTTCTCACCGTCGTAACGTGGCTGCCCTGTATTTTCTATAAATATTTTCATGGTAATTGTTCAGTTGAGCTTCGTCTTTGGTACTTAGACTTTATGAATTTAAGTACTAGGTTTCGCAGGTGAAATTGCTAGATGTAGCCGTAAGTTCTATGCTAATAGTTTCTTCTCTAACTCCTCTCGCTTGTGGAACTCTCTTGCTTTCTGGTCAACTTTAATCTTCGAAAATGTAAATCCAATGTCAATCACTATTTTCTTAATTTCAATTCTTTTATTGTTTTCTCTCCATAATGTTTTACCTGGGAAACAGTGACGTGGTGCAATAGTTAACAAGCTTGTCTTGTTAGATCAATTACGACTGAATAGAGAGTTCGATCCTCATTGGAAACTCCATACCTTATGCCTTGTGCCACATCTAACCTACCTTTCCAAAATTTTATTTTCCTCATATTTTTTCACACTCAGTAACCGTTTATGTCTAAGTGGTTTTATTGCCTTGCTGAGAGGGAAATGATTAATATAATTCTCTAGTTAAAGGTACTGAAACCACATCTTACAGCAGACCCATAGCTCATGCAATCCAGTATAACCTGTCGCATGTTACTTGGGTAGAACAATGGGTCCTCCAATAAGGCCTATTATCGCAACAAATGCCATGAAAGATTTGGAAAAGTATTGCTACAATTTGCTAGATCATGCGATAATTTTATGTTATTATTTGAGTCAAATTACTTTGTCTCTTTGTCTTCGTGGAAGAACAAGAATCGAGACCACGCAGCATGAAAAATGGCGTCGGAACAGAGATATACAACCATGCGACCGCGTGGCACAATAGTAATTAAGGTACTTGAGTTGCGTGAGAAACTAACTGGACGATATGATGAATGATCAGCCCTTTCTCCACCCATCTTTGGGACACGTTTACATGTAATTTTCTCATAAATATATTCATTCTCGTGGCAGGAAAATGAAGTGTTTAAGACGCGCAATTCTGTGTAGTAGACAAAGGAAATCTTTTGTAGAATATTAACAGCAATACAATTAATTATATCCTTTCAACTCAAGTATAACCAATTGAGATTGTAGTTGCCTGAATGAAGTGCTCTCTTCATGACAACATTGTAAATTAACTTATTTTACTGTGTAATGGATGACCACAACGTCCGTGTAAGTTTCGATGTCTTTTTTTTAATAAGTTTTGAAAAAAAATCAAATGGCAGCACTCTAAAAACATTCCAAGCAACATGAATTTTATAAAAAACAGTTACTGTCATATAATGTTTAGAAATTTATGCCTACATTGGTAACGAATGGATACAACCTGACAGACAAATGATTGTGAAAGATTGTCTACTATATGAATTTAAATACGAAAAACAGATAATATAACGGAATATACAGTGTGGTGACGGTAACAGTAGGAATGCACAAAAGTATGTCAAGACGACATTGGTAATCATTTCGCAAAGGATGGCCAGTAATAACAGTTAACTTTTAAGCTTCACGTTATATAGGATGATAAGTACATGTGGTGATGAAATGAGGAATTGTGCCAGTGAATGTGACGTCAAAAGCGGTTCAGGTCGGTCTCAGTTAGAAAGGAGTCATTTGCAAATCATAAATAATCCCCGGTAAGCATAGATGACGAATTGATGATTTGTGTAAGTGAATGCGACGTCAGGAAATTTAGTGCTCAAAAGCGGTTCAGTTCGATCTCATAGATCAGGTCGGTCCATAGATGACGAAATGGGATTTGCGTTGGAGAAAGTAGAGATATTGCGTCTTAACAGTGTGTCACAAGGTGTTAATTGGAAATGAGTCTCTGAAATATGCATATGTAAATTACCTCACAAGTTACATCGACAATTACACTGGATATTAGAAATCTAATTCTCATTTGTGTGTGATTTTCAACAGGTGATATGCACAAAATTCGTCCTTAAATAACTCGACAAATATTGATATGTAAAATCAACCTAAACATTACTGTAGATTACTATTATGAAAAAGAAAAAAAAAAGAATTTAAAAGATAAGAAAATTAAGAATTAAAAAGAACGAAAAATAAGTCAGAAGTAAGAATGAAAAATAAAGAAAAAGTAAGAATGAAACATCTGTCTATATTTCTGAGATGAGGTATTATGTACACTATTTACATTATTCGGACTATTGTCCTCATCTTTGTCGCCATATTTATTACAACGTTTCGGCCTTTCAGTATCTGTCCATATTTCTGAGATGAGGTATTATGTACATTATTTATATTATTCGGACTATTGTCCTCATCTTTGTCGCCATATTTATTACAAACGCCTTTCAGTATCTGTCTATATTTCGTTGTACATTAATTACATTATTCGGACTATTGTCCTCATCTTTGTCGCCTTACAACGTTTCGACCGTTGTACGCTCCGGCCTTCTTCAGGTGGTTGGAATGTCGACCTGGCCCCTTTATTTCCTCAAGGACACATGGCACAGTGGATAAAGACTTTAGTTAGATCCAGTAACAGGACCCAAAGAGTGTGAGTTCAATACGCGGTTAAGGCAGTGGAGAACCTTCAGAGGGAAATTAACAGGAGATAACTGATAACTGACATCCGTTAAACATGGCACGTGGAACTAGAACAGTCTACCCCAGTGAGCGAAATAAAGGAAGATGGCCGGAGCGTACAACGGCCGAAACGTTGTAATAAATATGGCGACAAAGATGAGGACAATAGTCCGAATAATGTAAATAATGAAGAATGAAACAGTACGAATTAATATCAATGAAAATATAAGAATTGAAGACATGAAAAAAGAAAGAATAGAAAAAGACTAAGGTAAAAATTACAAAGAAGAAAAATTAGGAATAAAACGGTATGAATGAAAAATAAGAAAGAAGGAAAGAACTATTATTATTACTATTTGAGGTGAGGAGAACAGATACTAGACTTTGATTCCAGCCTGATGGCTAGGGAGTGGTGTAAAGCGTAACATGAGTGGCTGCTCGATCAATCAACGCCTAATATTATCATTAGCATTATTATCCTTAAAGAATAATAAGAGAATGAAATATGGAAATATCATCATGATAAAATACACATTTTCTTCTTAATGATTTTACAAGCATTATTTTGGGATGGTTCTTTTAAAAAGAGTCACTGGATTTCACCAATATGAAGTGAGTATGAAATAACGAATTTTCCTATTTCTCCTAACTATACAGAACAAAATGATTAAATGCTGTCTCGTTTATAATTGTCTCGTGAGAGTTGCAAGAAAATCTCGTTTTGTATCGTCTTGGCCGGCGGAAGAATAGCAAACATCCAAACAGCATCAAAGATTGGAAAGACAGCGTAGTTGTCAAGGTGACCAATTTTTTTTCGATTGAACCGAACAAAGAAAGAAAAAAAAGACGGAATTGGGTCAGCCAGAAAAAAAAAGATGAATGACAGTATCTCAAGATAATTAATTGACAACCAATTTATTACTCTAGTTCAAAATTAATTGGAATTCAAGGCACATCAACAACTTCATGGGTGATAAATGCCGAGCTGAATTAAATAAATTCTCTAACTAGAAGATTGCTATGTGCGAGAGAAAAGTAAAAATGCGAAAAAAAAGGAAGAAAGAAGAAGTAAGAGAAATGTAAGAATGAAAAAAGAAAAAAGAAAGTAACAAATTTAAAAAAGGAAAAATGATAAAAAGAAAATGTAAGAATGAAAAATAAGAAATAAGTGAGAATGAAAAATAAGCAAAAAGTAAATATAACAAAAAAGAAAAAGTAGATGAAAAAGTAATAATGAAAAATGAAAAATATAAGAATGAAAAAGAAAAAAGTAAAAATGATAAATAATAAAAAGTAGGAATGAAAAAGAGAAAATAACAAAAAGGACAAAAAAATGTAAGAATGAGAAAGTAAAAAAAAAAAGAAAAAGAGAATCACAAAAAAAAGGAAAAAGGCTGAATGAATAATAAGAAAAAATTTAAGATTGAAAAATGACGAAAATGAAAAAGTAAGAATGTAAAGGTAAAAATAAATATGAAAAACAAGGAAAAGGAAAAAATGAAAAGAAGCTAAAAGTAAAAATAACGAAAAAAGAAAAAAATACGAATGAAAAAATACGAATAAAAAAATAAAAAATAGAACTTAGAAAAGTAAAAGTGAAAACTGAGAAAGAAAAGTTAAGAATAAAAAGATAAAAAAGTAAGAAAACATAAGGATGGAAAGATATTGAATGAAAATTACGAAAATGTAAGAATGAAAAAAAGAATAAACTTAGACTAAAAAACCTGGCACGAATGTCGAATCGTTTAAGATTCCTACACTGATGCAGATACTTAAGACTCATGCCTTCAGGTTATGACACTGAGTCTGAGAAGTATGAGTGTGAGAGATTATGACACTGAGCGTGGGAGGTTACGACACTGAGTGTGAGAGGTTATGACACTAAGTATGAGATGTATAAGTGTGAGTGGTGATACCTCTCACACTCGGTGTCACTGAGTGTGAGAGCTTATGGCGCTGAGTGTGAGAAGTTATTACACTGAGTTTGACAAGTATGAGTGTGAGAGGTTATGACACTCAGTGTAAAAGGTTATGACACTGTGTGTGAGAGGTATGAGTGTGATAGATTATGACACTACGTGTGAGAGTTATGAGTGTGAGAGGTTATGACACTGAGTGTGAGAAGTTATGACACTCAGTGTGAGAGGTTATGACAATGAGTGTGAGATGTATAAGTGTGAGTGGTGATACCTCTCACACTCGGTGTCACTGAGTGTGAGAGCTTATGGCGCTGAGTGTGAGAAATTATTACACTGAGTTTGACAAGTATGAGTGTGAGAGTTTATGGCACCGAGTGTGAGAGGTTATGACACTGAGTGTGACAGGTTATGATACTACGTGTGAGGCGTATGAGTGTGAGAGGTTATGATACTACGTGTGAGAGGCATGAGTGTGAGAGATTATGATACTGAGTGTAAGAGGTTTTGAGACTGTCTGTGAGAGGTATGAGTGTGAGAAGTTATGACACTGAGTGTGAGAGTTATGCGTGTGAGAGGTTATGATAGTGACACTGAGTGTGGGAGAAAAAGAAAACACTATTAAGGAGAAAATAAAACACTATTAAGAAGAGAAAAAAATAAAAGAACAGAAATTAAGAAGACAGAAGATAACAACTGTCATTGCATTTAAATTTTTGAAGATCAAAATTCACTGGAAAGCAAAAAGAAGTGCAAAAAAAAAAAAAAAAAAGAAAGAAGTTCCACGAGTGAGAAATGTATTTGAAGAAACTATTAGCATAGAACTTACGGTTACATCTAGCTTTTTCAACTATAAAATGATGAGACCTAGCCGCCAATCTAGTACTGCGGTTAAATTCATAAAGTCTAGGTATCGTCTTTAGGAAAGTGACTGACGCTGAGATGCCAGGTCAGGAACAATCAGCCTACTCCTGAAGAGTAGTGTGCAGGAGTCACAGAGGAGTGTGTGTCATGGACGCGGCTGGGCGATTCGTGCCATCCTGACAGCACGTCACAGATCCTTTGCATTTTGGCGTTTTGGACAAACGCTAAATTCACTAATAGTGTTTCAGTAGTCTTTGTTACATTACTGTATATCTTAATAACTATTGAGGATAAAAACACAATTTATATTTCCTGAAAGCTAATATGTCCACGTTTCTATACAGGTTTTTACAGGTATTCAGTGTGACCACCGCGGGTTACACGACACACATCCAAACGATAATCCAATTCTTGTCAAACGCGACCCAACATAGCGCTGTCGATGGTTGCCAAGGCTTCGGTTATATTTGCGTCTTCAGATCATCTACGTCTCTGAGAAGGGGAGGTACGTACACGAGGCCTTTCACATACCCTCAGAGGAATAGGTCACATGGCGTGAGGTCTGAAGACCTAAGTGGCTGTCTCAGGACGCGAAATAACATCTCTTAAATGATATTACTGGATCTGAAAAGAGACAAAAAAAAATTAAATTAAATTTAATCAATTAAATTCAAAATAAATTAACAGAAGAAAACTTGGCACTTTTAGTTTTTAAATGGTACCAGTTCTACCATACTACCATCTCTAGTTCATGATATAAGAGTTCTTAGAATGTGACATAGACTTTTGAAACACCCAATATTATATATATATATATATATATATATATATATATATATATATATATATATATATATATATATATATGAAGAAATATATATATATATTATAGTAAAAAGAAAGAACTGTAAGATATATAATCCGGTGTTATTGATATTTTTATTTTTACAAAACAGTGCTCAATGTAAATTTACAGAGCATAAATACTATAAATTAACTGATTTAAAATATGGTTTCTTTGCTACACAGGAATTACCACGTTTCAAAAACCAAAGCTAAAAACATACAAATTTAATTATATAATTAAATTAAAAGCATTAGTTCTGCGAATTTTGGAATAACTTATTTTTAAATTTACTGAGTTTTAAAGCACATACAATTCATCATTTTTTTGTTTCCAAGGATACAGAGAAATCCAATCATTTAGACAGGGGCGGTAGCGTGTTCATTTTTATTAACTATTATTGTATCAATTTTGAGTTACGTTCGAAAAAGAGACTAAGTCTTGGTAGGGTAGGGGTTTATTTTTCAACGAATTTTGATATCCGTTTAATCCATGTCGTCTGGTTTTTTTATTAACGACAAAAAGTTTTTCGGCATTTTTTTCCGTTAAATTCGTACTTGTATACTTAAAGATTCTTTCTAAAAGGAGTGTTTGGGTTAGAATACGTTATATTGAACTACAACTATAAAATATTATTTTTACTCTTAATTAGTAATAGACTATATTTCTTTTTAAATCAAATAAATGTAACAGAATTACTTAAATTATTTAAAAATTATTATTACATATCAAATATAAGTATGTATATTACCAGCTCCCCTTTTTTTAATTTTTTTTATTTTTAAATATTATTTAAGGAGAATTTTTGACAATGTCGGTAAAGAATAGCTATTTCATTTCTTTGATTCAGTAATTTTTTATTTTTTTATAAACTTAGTAATATATAGTTTCTCATGAATGCACAGAGGACATTGGTCATTTAATGACCTACATACTCTAGCTTTTCTTATTAATTTCCATTTTACTGTATTCAGCTTCGGTTTTTGAAACATGGTAATTCTTGTGTAGCGAAGAAACCATATTTTAAATCCGTTAATTTATAATATATGAAGAAATATAGTTTTAATCTGTGCTATATTTATGGGATAAAGTGCTCAATATCAGAGATAGAGCGTATGTAAATATGCATACATTGTGGGTAATATATAGATTACCCACAATGCACCACTGACCCATATATATTTAAATAGCCGAGGAAAAATCCATCATTCGCGGCCCGACGATTGCGTCCAGCATGAAACAGCCTGTCGCATCTGAGTGTTAACTTCAATGTTCACTTATACACACACACACACACACACACATATATATATATATATATAATGACATAGTAACAATTCAAAATTGAAACACTAATTTAGAACGAGTTAGCAGTAAATCTAATGAGAACGGTGGATATGTTTTTGATAATTAAACAGACAAATTGTGGTTATGTTTTTGACAATGCAAGCTTCAAATCTGAGACCACGTGCACATGAGCGGGGGATTTGTTTTTCGTATTGTATAATGTCGAAAACCCTGCTTCACATACGTATATGGCGGGAAATTGGACTATCACCTTTTGTTATACGCACACAATTTTAATATTATAATTTTCTTCTTTCTTTCTTCTAGCAAATGGTACAAAGATTTTGATAATAAATTTCGCCTTGATACAAGGTTAGTATTTTCTCTGTCTTTGTTTGTTTTTTTGTTTTTTTCTTCATCAGATGTTCGGAATGTGTGGGTGGTCTAACGGATAGCGGGTCGAAATTAAAAATTGGAGAGCCGAGTTCGAATTCGCTACATTCACTTACACGAAAATACTCTTAGGAACGTTATGAATTCACCCCACAACCCACACTTATAGTAGGACTTATATCTGAAAAAATCACCGTTATTCTAAAAAAAAATGTTATTTGAACAGAAGGGAGGTTTTATTCCTTGTTTCCTGTTTAGGATTAGGTTTCCGGTTCCTTCTAAAGTCTTTTTCATTCACTTTCACTCCCAGTAGCCCTTTGCGTCTTAGTGGAATTATCAGGACCGGATGAAGACCTATAGGGGCCCTAAGCACTTAAATGATTTTGGTGCCACATACATCTGTGAGTAAAGTATGCTAGGATGGAGACATCAGCCGAGAACGTAAATCATGGAAATAGCAGCTGGAAATAAATATAAAAGGAACGGAAGGCATATCTGACCATCGAGAGAGGCTAATCATTAGTTTCAACCTAGAACAAAGACAATGTATTAGAAATCACAGCCAAAATGAATCAGTCGCAGCCATTGTCAACAGAACTGTGACCAAAAGTATTATTACTTGCATTATTTATATTACTCGGACTGTTATCTCTGAGATGAGGTATTATGATTACTTGCATTATTTACATTTGCATATACACAATTTTCGCCAGTTGTATGTTCCGGCCTTCTTCAGGTGATTAGAATTTCAAACCGAACCCTTAATTTCGTCCACCGGGATAGATTGTTCTAATTCCACGTGCCATGCCACTTCAACGGTCGAAACGTTGTGAATATATCAATAAAGATGAGGATAACAGTCCGAGTAATGTAAATAATACAAGTAATCATAATGCCTCATCTCAGAGATATAGAGGCCGAAACGTTGTGAATATGGCAATGAAGATGAGGATAACAGTCTGAGTAATGTAAATAATGCAAGTAATCATAATACCTCACCTCAGAGATATAAACCGATAGACTCCAATATACTTAAAAAAAACTGATTTCAACATTAAATAACCCAGCAGAAGTTGATATGTCTTCAAAACCATCAATCTAACTCCACCGGGTTTTGAGAATCATTGTATTATTACGCCAAAATAAAAATAAAAAGTCAGTTCTAAGCAAGAAGTGAATTGCAAACCTGAATCACGAATTAGAAAATTCTGCAAAAGTACCTATTTGCGATATAATTGAATTAGTTATTAGATTATCGATCAAACTGATAGAAAATCTAATTATTTTTTATTCTCCATAATCACAGGTCCTCTGTGTCAAACTGGCTTTGTACCGGACAAATCAAAACGTATAAATCTTGTTAGCAAAAGATACGAGAGAAACTAATGAATTTAAAATTACTTCTACGCCATTTTTGACTTCAAATTAATTCTAAATTAGAAACTAATTTTTCAGTTCTTGGACAATTCTGTCTTATCTCGTCTTTGAAAATGTAGACAAAGAAAAACCATATTTCATCAATTTTTCGTTCTTAATTCAACGTGAAGTCTAAATATCAATTGAACACGAATTGTTAAACCAAAGGTAAATTTAAATACGCACCAATTCTAATGATTTTTGTCAATTCTCATCTTTTAAAAGTCCGTTCTTACATAGAAAATAATAATAATAATATTAATAATAACAATAATTATAATAATAACAATAATTATAACAATAAAAATAATAATTATTGTTATCAATAATAATAACAATAATAATAATAATAATAATAACAATACCTGTTACAATTCTATGGGACTACACAATGCACACTGACAGAACAATCAAGGCCAATCGGCCAGATATTGTTATTAAAGACCACAAACAAAAACGATGCCTCCTTATTGATATGGCAGTTCCTGCTGACTGCAATGTATCCTTTGAAGATATTCAAAAAGTTGTCAAAGTACAAGGACCTTGAAATAGAAATCTCAAAAATGTGGCATATGGGAACATCAACAATCCCTGTTGTAGTTGGAGCCCTATGACTGGTTGGAAAAGATTGCAGTAGGCTAATTGAAGGGATTCCTGGAAGTCCATGCCTCAAGGAGATACAAAAAATTGTTCTAACAAGTACAGCCCACACCTTACGAAGGGCTTTATCTATGTAATTTAATTCTTTTTTTTTTTTTTTTTGTCAGTGGAAAGTGTCATGACGCCATTTCTAACCTTAGGTCCCTGGGCGGGACCCGGAAAGAAATGTGTAAACGCCAGAAATCAAAGAAAATAAAATAATAATAATAATAATAATAATAATAATAATAATAATAATAATAATTGTTCTCACAGGTACAGCCCACACAAGAAATTGTTCCCACAAATACAGCTCATACCTTACGAAGTGCTTTATCTATGTAAAATATGTGACCATTTTTTCAAAACTGCTCAGTGGAAAATGTCATGATGCCATTTCTGACCTTAGGTCTCTGGACGGGACTCGGAAAGAAATGTATATACACCAAAAATCAAAGAAATAATAAAGAAATAATAATAATAATAATAATAATAATAATAATAATAAGCATAAAGAATTCACGTAACTCTCCCAATATTTTTCAAGACTTAAAGCAGAGCGCGAATTTAAGAAAAGAAAAGAAAAAAGAAAAGACACAGTGTTCAACAATATTTCGAGTTAAAAATTGTATTAAAAAGGCATATAAAAATATAAAAAAATCTACAAAGGTCACTAGTCTTGAGAAAACGGCGGTCCTGGTAATGAACGAGTCAAAACGAAAGAGACGCAACTCGCGTGAATGGCATGCCACTGAAACTAATTACTTCCTTATTGATATGGAAGTCCCGCTGGCATGTATCTTTGAAGATCTTCAAAAAGCTATCAAAATACAAGGACCTTGAAATCGAAATCTCAAAAATATGGCACATGAGAATATCAACAACTACTGGAGCCCTCGGATTGATTGAAAAAGATTCCAAAAGACTCATTGAAGAGATTCCTGGTAGCCCATGCTATAAAGAAATACAAAAAAAGTGTTCGCACGAATACAGCCCTCACCTTACGAAGGACTTTATCGATTTAAAATATGTGTGATTCTTTTTTTAAATTGTTCAGTGGAAAATGTCATGATGCCATTTCTGACCTTAGGTCTCTAGTTGGGACCCGGAAAGAATTGAGTACACACCAGAAAACAAAGGAAATAAAATAAAAATAATAATAATAATAACTAGTTTTAACCCGTGAAAATTACAATGTTTTCACATTTTAATTTTCTGAGGAATCTTAATTCTTCAGTAAAGGATTGAATAAGCTCATGGCGAGTTATAAGATATTAAAAAGCCCATAGAAATTGCCTTATCGCTTGATCAAATATTTAAGATTAACATCTTTAACAAATTATTGTAATAACAATCATAAATATGAATTTCTGGCGTTATTTTAAGAAGTGGGTACAAATGAAAATTTGAAATTGACAACTTTTCCATTTCATTGAAACCGCCATTAAACGCTTCGATCTCCCCTTCTTTCTTTGATTTATTCATTTTCTCATTGACACCGACCAGCGTATGTCTCTTTTTTCCTTCATCAATCAAAACGGAATAGTCCATTATTTATGAAGTATTGGCAGACGTTAAACATTCATTCATTCATTCATTCTTTCTTTCTTTCTTTCTTTCTTTGCTTCATTCATTTTCTCATTGACACCGACCAGCGTATGTCTCTTTTTTCCCCTCATCAATCAAAACGGAATAGTCCATTATTTGTGAGTTATTGGCAGACGTTAAACATTCATTCATTCTTTCTTTTCTTTCTTTTTCTTTCTTTCTTTCTTTCTTTCTTTCTTTCTTTCTTTCTTTCATTGATTCATTCATTTTCTTATCGACACCAACTAGGATATGTCTCTCTTCCCATCAGCAATCAAAACGGAATAGTCCATTATTTATGAGCAAACGTCAACCATTTATTTATTTATTTATTTCCAAATCCCTGTCTAACACACATTTCTCTACATAATAATTTTAAAATAATTCAGCAGACGATGTTCCTTATTTACGTTAAATGGATTCTTGACGATTGCCTTACTCAGTTTTCGTGGTTCGATACTGTGTGTCTGATAAAATGCCGATTTTATTGCGGTTGCCATTGCTTCTCGGCATTTGACTAAGATCAAAGTGTAGTATCTGTTCTTGTCAGCTTAATCTGATTCTCTTTCCACTTCTATCGTCCCTTCTTTCTTTTTTTCACTTTCTCACTGAAACCAAATAGTGTCTTTTCCCCTTTCCACTTGATCATTATTTGTGAGTTATTGGCAGAGCGTAACGGTCGTGCGAACTAACGGAAAGAAGGACAAGCACAAATATAATAGGATGATAATATGCCAACATAGTCAAGACTATAGAGTCATTGTGAACTCCATGATCTTGTCGATTGTTACATAGTCTCTGCTACGTAAGTTTTACATCCGTTTTGTTTTCATTATTTTATCACGGTTACCTTTCTCCTAGAACTGTTACCACCCAAGTTTGAAGAGCCCAGACTATCTACTTAACCCATAGCTTGCCGATTTCTTCTTCCGAGACGCTGTCTATTAAAGCACCCGTTTATCTATACAGAAGATACTAATTTTGAAATCGAAATTAAAATAATTAACGTATTATCTCTTATTCACGTTAGAGTCTGTTCTTTGGAAATACTGATATTTGCTTACATTCTTATATAGAATTTCTTGGCCGAGCTGTTAGGACGTTTACGTTTCGACCATAGCAATTGAATCTCGTCATGTTCGATTCATCAAAGACTTCCTGACTTTTTGATAAAATTGGTCTGGAGAGACGATCCCAGCTCCGGCTGTGTTGATAAGTGCTTGAAAATCACACCCTAATCTTGTGAGTGAAATTGGGTGGACGCAATTGTTCGTCAGTTGTTCATCCAGAATTTGAATATACTAGCCTTGTTCAGTCATATCGCGCGCTCATCCACAGAAACAGTAATTAAGGTCCACCCAATAAAATATCAGTATAACATGTGGATGTTGAATTAGCACAAATGTGTTTGAGTAGGCGTCTACAGAAGGGATTAGCTATCAACCATAACTGAGGTCACACTTAGAGACGGGTACTCAGCCATTTAGCTTTATATATTCTTGTAGTCAATGTTAATGACAGTCTATATTTTTGAGATGAGGTATTGTAATTATTTGCACTATTTATATTGTGACAGCGGTCACGGCACTAAGCTGTGACCAAACATCGTTATAATTGTTCTATTTTATCAATTTTCTTCATCTTTTACTGTGTCTAATAAGTTTTATGATGAAAAAACTGTTCTGTCTGTTACATAACGTTTATTGCAATATATTGTTGTAATTGTTCTATTGACGTCAAATATCGTAATAAAAATATTTCGACATAAGCGAGGTTGATATGTCGTTGAATTCACTTACAAGCCAAAAAATATTTCTTTCTCAGATGACGTATTGCAATTATTTTCACCATTTATATTGTTCGGACTGTTGTCCTTATCTTTGTTGCCATTTACACGACGTTTCGGCCGTTGAACTTTCCGGCCTTCTACAGGATCTGACTATATTTCTCAGATGAAGTATTGTAATTATTTACACTATTTACATTGTTCGGACTGTTGCCTTTTGCGGTCTGCCATCACTCCAGGCCAATTTTTAGGAGGTGACATATTTTCCATTTGCACCGCTTCTAAATTTACCACCATGGTAGATCAGCCTGGTCACACTATGGCCAAATAATTATAAAAGATCGCCTTATATTTACAAGCGTTTTGCCAACAAACAGATGGAAAGATAAAATTAAACGAAAAGAATAAAGTCTCGCTACGAAGAAAGACGACTTAGAGTCTCAGGCGGTTGAAAATCAAATAAAAAAAAACGCACACGTACTTGTGGAAAAGTTAAAACAAAAACGAATTAAAGTCAACAATTAAACACGTGAAAAGAATTGAGCTAGAAACAAAATAAAAACGAATTAAATTCGTGGAAAGTTGGCACACGTAAAAAGAAAAAATACACTAAAGAAAAATAAAGGCTTACAAAAAAGGGGACACAATAAACAAATAGTGTAAGAGACCCGGATATAAGAGAAACCCGGATATAAGAGATATTTTCTCTGGTCCCAAATTAGAGCCTGTGTTAATGTATATAAAATAGACCAAACCCGGATATAAGAGAAACCCGGATATAAGAGACTTCTTCTCCGGTCCCGACAACTCTCTTATATCCGGGTTACACTGTACCGTATTTTCCGTAGTAGAAGACGCACCGTAATATTGGAAAGAAATTTCTAAGAAAAAAAAGTCATTTTCATACAGCAACACCTTCACTATGCGTCCCTCACACATTGGCGCCACGTATTGTTTATATTAATCACTCGTCCGATTTTGTTTATATGGCAATGACATACTAGTCATGACCAGAAAGGCTCCCACCGCTGCTAAACAGAGCATGATTAAGCTTGTGGCTCAGTACCAGGAAGGTTTATAGTCTTGGAAATACTTGTAACAGCTTAGTACTGTGGTTACATCATATAAAAGGATGAATTAGAGAGATAGCTAACATTATAGCGTAATGACTCAACATACACATTTATTTCTGTATCAGTCAAGCCAATTATGTAACCGTCCAAGCTTACTTGAGCCTAGTCGTTCAAAAAGTTTCACGGATAACAGAAAAACAATCGAAAACTAAAACGATTAACTAAACGTCAATTCACAGTTCGTAAAACTGAAAGTTGAACTAGAAAAACACACGCAATTCCTGAAATCGTGAACTGTTCCATATTTATTGTACAAATGTACAAATAAGCCACATAGGCAAAATTAGGAAGCGAGACTGACCTAATCGTCTGAACATTGTTCCTTTCACCAAAACATCTCAGCCACACAATACTGCCATATACATACACCACAATACCACATTCAGTTTAAGAAATCCTACCTAATCCCATATGTACAGGTTTATTTTATTTTATTTTATTTTTTTTTTTTGTAGAGGGCTGGGTTAATAAAATCTAAGAATATATATCCCCAATGTTCATGATGAAATACCTATTTACACAACTAATCAAAAACTAGTGTTAGTGATAGTCACCTACAGTTTAATCATGGTAGAGATAACAGAAGAAGAAAAAACTCATTAACCAATAATATTTGAATAAAAAATTGAAGTGACCAAAAGAACATCTACAGTGCGATGATGGTAACTGAAAAAAAAATAATGTTTAATGATGAATGCAAAATACTAACAAGAGAATATGTAAGAAGGCCAGAGTGAGAAAATAACAATGCCAGATACACTGCAAAAACAGGGAGATTTGGTGGTGGACGCGTATTGGTGTGGGATTGCATCAAAAGGGAAAGTAGAACAAAACTGGTAAAACTTGATGGAAATCTAAATGGCGAAAACTGTATTGGTTTCCTACCGTGAAATCTTCTGCCAGACAACGAAGATAGAAAAATATTTCGGCATGAGCGTGCTCCTTGGCACGAATCACATCCACAAGGATGAAGATGTTAACATTTTGGAAGAAAAGTCTTGATTTCAATATAATTGAAGCATTGTGGCTGGAATTGAAGAAAAAAGTGCTCCAACGAAAACTACGCAATAACCAAAGCGTTTGGAATTAATACCAAGAAGAATGGAAAACAAATGTCAATGCGAAAATCTAGACCTTGTTCCATTCAATGCTTTAGCGAATTGAGGCAATTATTCGAGTAAGTAACACTAATTACTAACTGAATACTTTGACATTTTGTACGTTTTATCATAATAAAACCACTTTCTGCAAAATAAAATAACATGTTAACTTAAGAAAAAAGCTGAAAATTTTCGTTGGTAGCCCATTTTCGCATGGCCTATGTTTTCAGCATCATTATAGATGCTCTATTCATACAGCATTAACGAAATTGAACTTGTTTTCTGACCCTCAAAGATCATAAAATGTACTGAGCTCGTTTTTCTGACCCTCAAAGATCATAAAATGTATTGAGCTTTTTTACAGACATTCAAGGAACAAAAAATGTACTGAGCTTGGTTCCTCATTCTCAAAGATCATGAAATGTTCTGTGCTTGTTTCCTAACCCCGAAAGATCAAGAAATGTACTCAGATTGTTTTCTGACCTCAAAGATCTTAAAATGTACTCAGCTTGTTTCCAGGCCCTCAAAGAACATAAAATCTATTCAGCTTGTTTTCTAAACCTCAATGATCATAAAATGTACTGAGCTTTTTTGCTGACTCACATCGATCATAAAATGTTTTGAGCTTGTTTGCTGACAGCCAAAGATCTTAAAATGTGCTGAGTTTGTTTTCTCACCAACAAAGATTTATAAAATGTTCTGAGTTTTCTTCCTGTTTCTCAAAGATCATAAAATGTACTGACGTTGTTTTCTTAGCCCCCAAAATAAAAAAATATATACTGAGCTTATTTTCTGACCCACAAAGACCGTAAAATGTACTGAAGAGGTTTCTTGAACGACGATGATCATAAAATGTACTGAACTTGTTTTCAGACTTACTAAGATTATGAAATGTACTGAGCCTCAAAGATTATAACATATACTGAGCTTGTTTTTGGACGCTCAGAGGACGTAAAATGTACTGAGCTTGTTTACTGACCTTCAAAGATCATAAAATGTACTGAGCTTGTTTACTGACCCACAAAAATCATAAAATGTAATAGGCTTGTTTTCTCACCCCCATGATCAAAAATATACTTTGCTTTTTTTCTGACTCTCAAGGACTATAAATGTTCTGTGCTTGATTTTTGATTCTCAAAGATTATAAAATTGACTGAACTTTGTTTTCTGACCCTCATAGATCATAAAATGTACCGAGCTTATTTCCTGACCCACAAAAATCATAAAATGTAATAAGCTTGTTTTCTCACCCGCAAAGATCAAAATATATACTTTGCTTGTTTTCTGACCCTCATAGATCATAAAATGTTCTGATTTTGGTTCCTGATCCTCAAAGATCAAAAAATGTTCTGATTTTGGTTCCTGACCCTCAAATATCATAAAATGTTCTGAGCTTGTTTTCTGGCACTCAAAGATCATAAAATGTACCGAGAAAAGCATAGAACTAATCACTCTCGATTTGGGGTAAAAATTAACAAAAGAATTTAATTTACCAAGGTGTCCCAAAAGTTTTGCACGCCAGTATATGTACCTTATGCCGCGCCAGATAGTATCTGATTCCTCCTACAATGCTTCATCTTTAAAAGAGTCCGATCAGACCAGAGATAGAGTATTTGTCTAGATTTCTGAGATGAGGCATTATGTACATTATTTACATTAATCGGACTATTATCCTCATCTTTGTCGCCATATTTATTGCAAGGTTTCGGCCGTTGTACGCTCCGGCCTTCTTCAGGTGGTTGGAATGTTTACCCCAGTGAGCGAAATAAAGGGTTAAGTTCAACATTCCAACCACCTGAAGAAGGCCGGAGCGTACAACGGTCGAAACGTTGTAACAAATATGGCGACAAAGATGAGGACAATAGTCCGAATAATGTAAATAATGTAGATAGAGTATTGTTGACATTTCTTGGCTGGAGCTATCGAATCCTCACTTTCGAGACTTGATAGTGTTCAAAAATGTCTTCGCCGCATTGTGGGTGATGAATTATTTTCCCCCTACTTCCACTTTTCCATAATTCAAACGTTGCAAGCCTATCGCTAATCTATCGCTATTTCTTTGAAAATTATTCAGAAAAACTCGATTCCTTAGTTCCACCAGTTCAGACCTTTACACCTAAATCCCGACATGTCACGTCGATAGTGTCGAATCATCTTCATTCCTTTTGTATTCCATAGAAAGGAGGAAGTGCATTTCAAACAGCTTTTTCCCAAGAGCCGCTGCTTTGCAGACCAAACACCCGAGAGGATGCTCCCCAAATCACTACACCCATAACCTCTTCAATAGCTATGGTCAAGGCTTATCTAGCCTACATAGCCTCATCTGCACATCTTACATCCAACTCTTATGTTCATACAAGAGCCTTCTTCAGTATTGCTCTACCTTGAGTGGCCTCTAAACTCTTCAAGTCATGGGTTAACCTTTATCTTTCTCACCTATCCTCATACACTGCACTTCTTAACTCTTCCTCTTCTGCTCATACAATAACCCTATAATCCCTCTACTTTGAGTGGCTCTTGAGCTCTTCAAGTCATAGGTTAACTGTTATCTTTCCTACATATCCTCATAAACTTCACTTCTTACCTCCTCCTCTTACGTTGATACAACCTCATTCAATATCCCTCTACCTTGAGTGGCTCTTGACTTCTTGGGTTAACTATTATGAATTGCACTTCTGACCTCCTCTTCTTCCGCACATGCAATAACTTCATTCAGTATCCCTCTACCCTGAGTGGCTCTTGACCTCTTCAAGTCATGGCTTAACTGTTATCTTTCCTATATATCCTCATAAAGTGCACTTCTTACCTCCTCCTCTTCCTCTCAAACAACAACCTCATTCAGTATTCCTCTACCTTGAGTGACTCTCGAGCTTTTTACTGAGTAAGCAACAGTGTAAAGAAAAATAGGAATAAATGAAACAATTAAACGGTAAAAAACATGCCTCCAACATCTAGCCACTGGGAAAATGTGCCAGATGCCACCTTCTATGGGTTTTCCCTTGCATACTGTTCGGCGTAGTTTAGCTAAAGCTTTCATGTTTAGCAAATTCTAATTTCAGATGATCACGTGATATTTTCGTTCTCAGAGGATGAATCACTGACTGGATAGATGACAATTTATATATATATATATATATATATATATATATATATATATATATATATATATATATATATATATATATATATATATATATATATATATATATATATATATATATATATATATATATATATATAATCGTTTCACTCTTGCTGACGTATATGTTCTACTTAGCACATAACATGGCCAAGGATAAAACATAAAATGCCGTGGGAATTAAAATATAACTCTACCCTCCAAAACTATTAAGCTGAATATATATATATATATATATATATATATATATATATATATGATATCTGGCCTCTCGCATCTGCCTACTGGACCACCTAGCTAATCCCTGCTGTAGACCCCCTCTCAGGCACATTTGTGTTTGTTCAACATGCACAGAGCCCACCTGTGGTTTATACCACTTATTTACAGTTTTGGGAGAGAGCGTGTTATCTACTGTTATCAACAGTCTGAACAAGGCAAACACGCTTAAATCGTCGGTATATATATATATATATATATATATATATATATATATATATATATATATATATATATATATATGTGTGTGTGTGTGTGTGTGTGTGTGTGTGTGTGTGTGTGTGTGTGGCTTGGGGAAAGAAGACGTTGCTCGTGGCGGGCACAATCCAATGGGAAAAGTATACTTAGAAGAGTTACGCCACGTAACGCTTCATCGAGTCTAGTTAGGCTCGCCTCCGTCACTTCATTGGGGCAGTTGGTATAACGCTTGCGTCGTATCGTAACGATGTGCGTTCAATTCTCGGTAGTGGATGCACGCTGCTGATGAGTCCCTAATATAGGACTTTTCCGCATTCTTCTATGAATCATTTTGATTTGTTTATTCAAATCACCACTATCGTTATATATATATATACTCGATTGTCTGATTTATCCGGTGCTATGAAACTGCAATACATATCAATTCGGCATTTAATCTCCTTCGAAGTAGTGCATTTCTGAAGCCAAACACGTTATCGAGCATCGTTTCTATTTAAGAAAGCACTCCTGGAACTCTTTCTTGGGGGATAGCAAGTAGCTGTCTTGTCCCATCCTGTTGGATTTCCTTGACGTCTTGGGATTTGATTTTTGAAGAAAAAAAGGACTCAAGGGGCAAGGTCTAGGGAACATGGTGGGTGAGGGAATTAGGTAATGTTGTGCATGGTCAAAAACTGCTGCACAAGCCATGGAATCTCCGTAATGTGGTGAGACAACCACACTCTACACACTTTCCTACCAAGCACTGATATAAACAACAGAAGTGAGTGAGAACTTTAAAAATTAGTGTGTATGCGTGGCAGAGTTCACGGTCAATTTGTGCGAAGTGGCTTCACTCTGAGTACTTTAGCTACGTTACCATAGCAGCAGTCCCGATACTTTTTTTTTTATTAAACCTCATATATATACAAGTATAAAAAAAACTAGTAGAGTTGAGTTAAAGGGAAATAACTGAGACATCCGGAAGAGGCATGGCACGTGGAATTAGAACAATCTACCCCGGTGGACGAAATAAAGGGTTCGATTCTAAATTCTAATCATCTGAAGAATGCCAAAGCGTACAACGGCCGAAACGTTCTGAATATGGCAATGAAGATGAGGATAACAATCTGAATAATGTAAATAATGCATGTAGTTAAATTTCTGTAGTTTGTTTATTATAACCTCTCCAATTTGTAGCCCTCATTTTGGATTCTCCTTCTTGGCAATGACCATATATTCTGCCTTAACTAAATCAAACACTCAAGACTCCAACACATATAATTACCCTTGTGTAGCATTGTAAAGTAATTGCTCATGGGTAAAGGCAATTGGCAGAAATGCCCAACAAACAGAATTGATAAAGATTGCAATAAATAAAAAAGAAAGATGACTCCAAACACCATGATGTTGACTGGATATATCATTCAACTCTTTCTTAATTTCTCTGCACTGTCCTCAGATTAACAGCCAAACATTCTGAAATGTTCATATTAGAGCTTCTGGTGCAAATACCAAGCAGTAAAGCATGCCATTTCCAAATTTCTGGAGGAGTGAATTGTGTTATGATGCTCCTTTTCTCACAGACCCAACTGACCCTACTATACTATGCTGTTGATAAAAAAACAACAACAAAAAAAAATAAACAATGCATATGCATGAAATTAAAAAATCTAAAATGGCGGCAATTTACCCATCGCACCTTGCACGCCTATGGCTATTAGAGAGCCAAACATTTAACAAAGTTTTTTATCTCCCTTTATTCTTATTTTTTTTAAATCTGTTTAAAGTGATACCAAAAAATCAGTTGCACCTGATTGTAAATATCCTGATTGACGTTTAAATCACTCTTTATTCTCTGCTTATTTGGTTCTTTTAATGAAGAAGCTGTCATTTTTAATCTTGTAGTGTAGATTATTTGGCCATGGTTAAATGCAATTGGCAAGGATGCCCAACAAAGAGAATCGAAAAAGTTTGCAATAAACAAAAGAGAAAGAAAAGAAGAGGGCAAAAATAATATAAAGCAAGCAAACAATATATGCAAGGCAAAAGGAGAAGTATTCACAAACTATGAATGATGTTAACACAAATAAAGGGATACAGACAAGCGACCGCAGCGTTCTTACTTCAGTACAAGAAAGAACAGAAATATGGCGGATGAGACTGGGAAGTGACCTATCTTTTTGGCTAGGAAGAAATCCCACCATGCATCTGGATGCTTTGTCTATAGATTTGAGACGGAGTATGTTTACCGTATTGGAACAAAACAGCATCTAAAAGTATGTATCGTTCTACACTTGCAAATAAGTACCTGTGGTGCTTTTCGTAATTTTTACAAAAGTAAGTAATCTTGTTACAAAGATTCGTAATTTTCTGGCAATTTTGCAGAAAGACACTTCATTGACTATGCTAAATACAGGGTGACCAAAAAACGAGAATTTTTGAAGTGCGTATTGGCAGACATGAGCAAGTAGCAACACTGCGAGACAGTGACCTTGAGCAAGTAAACATTTCGCCATTTAGAATTCTAGATGAAATTCACAGTATCCCAGCTAAGATGTTGCATCAGTCAATGAGGAATCTCAACAGCAGATTTCAAGAATGCATTCGTATAGGAGGACGCCATCTACAGGACGTAATTTAAAAAAAATGAAAATTCCATCATTGTTTCTTAAATGGCATGTTTTAAGGTTTCAATTACTATGAATAAAATATTTTTCTTCCATCATTCTTGGTTTTATTGGATTGTTAAAAAGTTCCCGTTTTTTGGGGTTACCCTATATATGCCGAAAATCAATACTATAGAGTAATTTTCGAGTTGATACAAATATAACATTCTAAGAAACGCAACTGGTTGGCAAAACAAATAAGAACACAAAAATAAAGATTTTATTCACGGACAACCAAAGATGGCCACCGGGTAATAGGACGCTGTATAAATCAAAATTTTAACATGCAGATTATGAACAAAATTTTTTTTAAAAAATAACAGTATTACCATTTGCACTATTTACATTGTTCGGACTATTATTCTCATCTTTATTGTCATTTTCACGACGTTTCGGCCGTTCCACACTCCGGCCTTCTTCAGGTGATATACGTTGGAATTACTTCAACTAACGCTTTTATCTACTTTTATCCATGTACCCAAGGACTAAAAGACGGCGAGTTGAGTTACTAAAGGGAATTATCTGAAACCTGAGATATCCAGAAAAGGCATGGCACGTGGAACTAGAACAATCTACCCCTGGTGGACGAAATAAAGGGTTCGATTCGAAATTCCAACGTATATCACCTGAAGAAGGCCGGGGCGTACAACGGCCGAAACATCGTGAATATGGCAATAAAGATAAAGGCAATAATCCGAACAATGTAAATAGTGTAAATAGTTGCAATACCTAATCTCAGAAATATAGACAGATCCTGTAGAGCGCCGGAGCGTACAATGACCAAAACGTCGTGAATATGCCAATAAAAAATGAGGGCAATAATCCAAACAATGTAAATAGTCTAAATAGTTACAATACCTCATCTTAGAAATATAGACAGTGTATTCCCACAAAAATAACAATTTGGGGATACAGGGGGTAAGTGTGTGTGTGTGTGTGTGTGTGTGTGTGTGTGTGTGTGTGTGTGTGTGTGTGTGTGTGTGTGCTTGACGATTGTTGCAAAATTATTTACATGTTGAGCAGCAGCTGTTCAAGGAAGAGAAAAAGGGAAATATAGAGGGGTTTATATAAAACGCGCTGCTTTTTTTTTATCCATAACACGTGATCGTAATCACGTGATTACATGCCTAGGGGAGGTAATCTACTTCAGGCATGTATGCTCCCGTTTATTTTATTTAGTTATTTATTTACTTGTGTATTTTCGTTCCTAAAGTACCCCACAACATACACACAGAGACACCAGATTGCATGACATTATTACAAGTGAACGAGCAAGCAATGATTACAATTTACATACGTTTTGAACATTTTCTGGCCATGACACCCCTCCCTACCACTTCTGGTAGATACCGCTTGATAAGGGTCGGTTTTGTTGTGTCGGTATCATCCTAAGCGTTGTAGATTGCTGTTATTGTTATTTAGATATTGCCAAGGCTGTACGTACTACCCACCTCCAAACCTCCCGACCGAGAGGAAGCCTGATTGGAGGCCACGGGACGTGTTCTGCGACCCACGCTATCTTATCAACATTTATATTTATTTACATTTACTTAACAAAAATATGATGTGTTCTAAATTACCATAACTAGTAGTGGGGACCAGGGTCGGTGCATACTAACCGTGAACATCCCCCCCGCCCCCGAGAGGTGGAAGTCTGTCTGAAGACCCCGGGCAGTGCTTTGTGACCCTCACTATGTTATCAACATTTACTTTTTTCCACTTACATTTATATACGTTACAAATTAAACTAAGCACAACTGACCTTTAAAGGATAAAAAATTTCCACAGAGTTTGACGTCATTCTGGGGTCTTTTTTTAAAATTATTATTTTGTCCAAATCCGCGAATTTTCTTTATGCTAAATTTCTTTTGCTCATGCATAATGTTCAATGAATTAAAATTATTCAACTTTTTAACAAGAAAAATCTCAAGTTGATGTTAAAAATTGCCGTAAAACATTGTCGATTTATTTAAGCTGGAATAATCTATCATTGTATGTAGATACATTTTGTTTGTTTTTTTAATCGCTATCACCCCCCCCATGCAAGGCAATAGAGTCACTAAGAAACAAGAGGTTACAGGATGTGGATGAATTAGGAAGAGAAATAATAATAATAATAATGAGCGGGAAGAGGAAAGAGTAATTAGGAGGAGAGTAGACATTGCATTTAAATTTTTGAAGATTGAGGTTGGCTGCAAAATATGAAGCCGGAAGGGAGTTCCACAAGCGAGAACTGCGAGAAAAGAAACTGTTAGCATAGAATTTACGGTTACATAAAGCCAGCTCGACTGTAAATTGGTGAGATCTCGACACCATTCTAGTACTGCACTTAAATTCAAAAAGTCTAGCTACCATAGTGAAGAGCTCATCTGAACAATTACCATGAAAGTATTTATAGAAGAGATACGGAGAGGCAGCCTTACTGCGGCGGGAAAGTAGCTCAAGCCGAGCCGCCAGATCAGGACCAATAATATTGCTGATTCTTCTTTGGATTTTATCGAAGAGCTTAAAGTAAATGGAATGGATTCCGGACCATATGCGGCAGCAATATTCTAAGCAACGACGATATTTATTTATCAGTTTTTCTAATAGAATTGTTCACCTATTTTGCATATGATCCATTATTGTAAATAATTAAATTACAATAAAATTTGTATTTAATATAAATAGTACCTTATGAAAATTGCTATGCAGTAGAGTGAAGGGTCGCATATTATAGACTAGCAGTAGAGCCCGGCGTTGCCCGGGGATGTAACAGTAAGAGATAGATCAAGTATCGACCATCATAAAGACTGAAAAATAAAATTGACAAAGATTATTGTTTAAGGTTGACGGACACGCATGTCTTAATTAGTTTTTTTTTTTTTTAACGAATTGGTCAAACCCAAACTCAAACAAAAACATTGTTTTCAATCGTTATGAGTCTACCGATTGAATAGAATTTTATTATAAACAATTGTCTTGTAAATGGAATTTTTAAAGCATTCTGAATGTAAAAATAAAGAAAAAAAAAGTGTGCAAGACAATAAAAACACTACCTGCCAAAAAAAGTGAAGTTTTGTTGAAATCGGTTGAAAAATGTAGAAAATCCGATCCCATATATAAACGAACACACACAGACACAAACAACCTGGGTTTTATAATAAGTATAACTCGATATGAGTTGTCCCCCTTTCATACTCGCAATGCCTCTTAATCGTGTTTTCAAATTGATTTTGTGCAAAAACAATTGTGTTTTTCCAATTTTTTTCCTGTGAAGTTTTGTTGAAATCAGTTGAAAAATGTAGGAAATCCGATCCAATATATAAACACACACACACACACACACACACACACACACACACACACAACATGGATTTTATAATAAGTATGACTGGGGGGAGTATCATAGATACGGGGTGCATCAAAGAGGTGGGGGCGAGATTTAAGTCTGTTGATGGAAATGTCCTTGTTTTCATTACGCAGAATGGTAAAATATATTTTTTCTCTCTTCTGTACTGGGTAAGGTCCTTCATAAGACGGTGCTAAAGTTTTTGTTTTACGGCATCGTTGCGAATAAAAATATACTCACAATTTCCCAGATCTTTTGGAATGTATATTTGTGTAGTTACTTGTGTGCGGACATTGTTATTATTATTAAATGAAAATAAAATATAAAGTAATAATGAAAATTATAAATAAAATAAAATTTAAACTCCGTTTAAAATAAAAAAATTAAAAATAATAAAAATAATAAAATTACTCCCAGCATGCAACAGGCACTCTTCCTGTCGGAAATACGAACATCCCGCCAAGAGACGTGAGATTCAATCTCTTTGCCCAGAACTGTCGGGTGTTTAAAAACCTTTAGTGATAGGACATGTGATATTACGGAATGACTTATTCCTTCTATAACATGGATCTTAACACGATTGTAATGTAAAACACACACACTAATACATGCAAATACATAAATAAAATCGTATGAAACTAGCATACAATTTACCATGTTTTTTATTGTAATTTCGTACATTTGTTTGTTGTTTTTCCTCATGAACCCAAGCCCAAACTTATGACCACACGGTGTGAGTGAATATACGTCCACACTTGTCTTGTTGATGTGAATTGCATCTGCGACATTTTGGCTTTTAACTCCTGAATAAATATTTTCATGAGTACGAGATTTGAGTTACTACAAAAAAACTGACCAGAAAGAATTAAAGCTGGTCCATAAATAATTTCGTTAGAGAGCACTCTAGGCTATAATTAAATGTGTTTTTTATATAGACAACATTGTGGTGAACAATTACGTAGAAGTAAGCGCGTGGCTTGCATCTGGTGAAAAGGAAAATAAGTTCCTTACCTCAATACATGACACTTAGCAGCGACGTTTGTTCCTTGAAAATGGCATGAATCTCAACACCCCTCCCACACCTGTAAATTATTCCGGAAATGTATGATTCTGTAACGTTGGCTTTTATACAGCTTAGCGTGGTTCGAACAATGGCAATTCGCGTGCTGATTGGTCGGACTGGAGAATGACATTTGACGGTGTGACTGAAGACGAAGCGAAGAACGCCAACTGATCAGTCGGCCGTGGTGTTGGCATAATAAAAGATGGCTGAAGCAGTGAGAAGTGGGGGGGATTTTTTTTTTACGTTGGTGACGTGTGCGTGTATTCAAAAATGGCGTATTGAGAAGGGACATTCGATGTTATAGAGGAATATAACCCCATTTAACTGCAAACATTAACAAATTGTCTGCCTAGTCATTTTGGTTGTTTCTCGTGGTTTGTGCAGATTTTAATTGTCGATACTGTTTGAACATTGATGATATGTTGTTATCTACATGTGTTGAATCGCAAGCAATATTATGAATACTTTGAAAATCCCTGATTAGAAATGAGGGCCACGATCTGTGCTGATTATAGAAGGAACATCGAAATGTAGAAGCCACACATCTAAACATATCTTCGCTATAATTTTAACACTTGCATTTTCGATAAAATATTCAGCTTGCCATCAATCACAGTATCAATCTACAACTGTGGACAGACAGGATCGATATACTATTTCGTATACCTTGCATCTGGATTACTAAATGTACCAATTGGTGTCTTAGTATGCATGATAACCTTATTTCAGTATCTGTCTATATTTCTGAGATGAGGTATTATGTACACTATTTACATTATTCGAACTATTGTCCTCATCTTTGTCGCCATATTTATTACAACGTTTCGGCCGTTCTTATGGTGGTTGAAATGTCGAACTGAACCCTTTATTTCGCTCACTGGGGTAGACTGTTCTAGTTCCACGTGCCATGTTTAATGGATGTCAGTTATTAGTTATCTCCTGTTAATTCCCCTCTCCAAGTTTTCCATTGTGCCATTCCGGTAATGAACTCACATTCTTTGGGTCCTGTCACTGGATCTAACCAACGCCTTTATCCACTGTGCTATGTGTCTTTGAGGACACATGGCCGAAACGTTGTAATAAATATGGCGACGAAGATGAGAACAATAGTCCGAATAATGCAAATAACCTTATTTGTTGAGATGTTAAGCAATCTTTTGTCGAGGTATGTATTTCTGTTTTTCTTTAGCCATATATATCTTTGAGTTATCATTTTTGAGTTCTTATACTCGGGTGTGATAACCTATGAACGTCTTAAATAATAACCTTATGTAGAGAAGGGAGTAGGTATGGCCAGAAACGCTCATTAGGCGGTGCTATCTAATAAAAAGCGAAGTCAAACATTTCTTTCCTCTCTTTCTTCCTTTTGCCATAAGATGTAGCAGATCTTAGGTGGGAGAATATCGGCACTGGAAGGATTTCTTTCACCCGGCATAACTGGCGATTGATCTCTCATAGACACGTACATACACATAGATGTGTATATCACACACACACACACACACACACACACACACACACACACACAAACTCCTTCTTAATAGTATAGATTTTAATAACTTTTCCTTTACTTTCAATTGTGCACACATATAATGACTTTGTGTTAATACATACGTTAATTGTAGTTACGATACCTGAGGATTAAAATGAATTTTTATAAATGAAAAAGCTTTCTTGGAGCTTTCATTTTAGCCTTAATTGAAAGCCAAAGGCTTAAATTTACTATTTCAAGTAAGCAAAATACTCAGGAGTATTTCAAACAGAAATTATATTGATTGAAATCGTTTTTCCTTTCTAAAATATCTGATTAGCGCCTTTTTTAGTCGTCTTTCATCGCAATGCAATTCTCTGTATTAAAAATCTTTCAAAAATAAAATATACTTTTCTGAAACTTTATTTGAGGAATATTAGCTGATTTAAAGTTTAATTAATCTGATTTGAAAAAATATTATTTACTTAATAAATTTAAAATAACACACAAATGTATTTTTAAAACAAAGCAGTAGCTGTGTTTTTAACCGACATTGCCATGTTTTACATAATTGACGAGGCAATGACAGGTTTGAAATAATGACTGTTGTTTTACGGAGACTTTATCTGTAAAACATAACTTAAGAAAATGTCGTGAGCGCCTTTTTATATAATTTTAAGTACTCAGTAATCTTGAAAAAATTAAGTAATTAAGTACTCAGTAATGTTGAAAAATAATCTCCGTAATCTAATTTTAGGAATGTTGACTTTAAGTTTACTATAGTCATCGCTCTTATTTTCTGATAATGTTGTGTATGGTCGACCATACATTCAAAAATGGGCACGTTACATAATATTTCGTATCCCTAAAAAATAATTTTAAAATCTTGGTGCAAAGTTAATTGTATTAAGCTTTTCAATTCTTGATTAGTTAATATAGTTTTCACTTAATAACAATATCAACTGACGAGATTAAACTAAAGTAGAATTTTAAAAGATTTTTGGAAAATTATCATAATAAATTATTATAATTAAAATTTTTAAAAAATGAAAACATTTCTTGTAAAAATTCATTATTCATCGAAAAAAATTTCATAAGATAATAGTGTCCTTAAAATCTTATTTATAAAAGCAATTAAAAGCATTTCTAATTAAATACTGTCATAATGTATTTTTTATTTTACGATTCTGAGCAGATTTTCGGGAAATGAGTAGCAGTTTGAATAAAGAAATTGATAATTTACATTCTTCAAGGAGTTCTGCTTTTAACTAAAAAAAAAAAAAAATTGGAGGATTAAAATTTAATTTCTCGAAATTTCATGAAATTAATTAAGTTGGTGGGGTGGGTAACATATGTAAAAAAAAATTCAAGAATAATTTAATACATTTGTGAATAAGTCCTGATAGTTTCATTAAAATCTGACAATAATTTTATTTTTGCAAAAAAATTTTCACAGGGTAAAAAAAAGGAGCTAAAAGACTAATAGTAAAAATATTACGTCGACGGCTAACGAAAAAAACAAACAAGATATTTAACTAAAATTTCGAACCTGTTAGAAAAGATTAAAAAATTTAACAAAATAATAAAAAATATTTTGGTCTTTCCTCTTAATAATAACATAAACATTTTTACGTTAAAACATAATTTTTATTAAGTTTGTGACCTTTTTATACCAGCGAAAAAGTGGCGGTACCTGAAATTGTCGTTTGTTTTAAAATCCATGTTTTTTGTGGGTGGCTGAGGGCTGGACTCACATAAGTCCGCCAATATTGTTTGCAGGACACATGTTCCAGGAGATGTTAAACACTTATTGAAGAAAAACATCAACATCTCACAACTAAAGGGGTCATTCCCGCAACAGATTATTCAAGGGTGTATCACGAAATATTTTTATCACTAAAAGGAGCAGGTAACTATGTCAACTGAAGTGACGTCCCTTGTACTGCTGTGTTCATTGTGTTTTCGTATGTTCGTTTACTATAGGTTCCTAGCTGAAATCTGCTAAGTCTGTGGCGAATCCTTGTACTTGATAGGGTATTAACTGCATTGTTAGGTCTACAGACGTTTTTAATGTCTTGAAATAAACTGCGAAATATAATCTAATTGTTGTAACTCCTTTGGCGAATATTGATCTGTTGGTGTGTGTGTGTAAGTAAATGACTTTGTCAGAGTTTTGTGATCCTTCTAAATGTTTCTACCTTTCAAAATACGCCGAAAATTTTTTATCACTAAATAAATAGATGACCAAAAATGATCAAGAAAAGTTACTCTAGTTCTTTCGAATGATAGTCATTTTGCCAGAGAAGAATGAGTTTGGTTTGGCAATGCCATTATTAGTAACTTGTAGTGGCGCTCCGACAGCCACTGCTGATGCGACTGTTACTATCGTCAGTTTGCTCCCAAAGTCCTCACTTGAATAATTGAACTGGGTGAAGTTTACGAAGGCCTTTTTGCTTGATCTACTGTCTGGATTTATTTTAAATTAATATCCCTCTTTTTAAATAAGGTGGTAAGTAGAGTTAAAATGATAGAACAGTGTGGAATATAATTCCTCTAGGAGTTAATAAATCCGACGAAACTTCTCAGCTGTCGAACTGATTTTGGTGCTGAGAAGTTTGCAGATGCATTCATTTATCTTGGATGGGTGAAATACTTTCTTCGGAGGTTGGTTAACTTAAGAAACTTAGTTGTTAAAAACCCCAAATACATATCTCAGGGTTTGTTCTCAGCTTCCACTGAGTTCGTATGGTAAATGTTTCGTAATGATACTTCAAATGCTCTCAGTGCTACTCAAAGTGGTGGTCCACAGACCGGTGCCGCTACGCGAACCATCAGCTACCGGTACGCGGCCAGTGTCTAGGCCATGCCAAGGAATCATTTGTAAAGATTAAGGTTATATAATTTTTGTTTTTGTGTTAATAAACTGCTTATTCTTTCTTTATTACTTTTTATATGTTTTGATATTGAATTATTTTTTGCAAAATAAATGGAAGATAAAAAATAGTCAGCTTTTATTATATTCATTACATATATCGTTTCCGGTATAAATTTAATATTACCACGAAATATTACAGGTACGTGACACATTGAGAAAAAAAATTCCGGCCTGCCATATCAGATAGTTTGAGAAGCACTGCTCTAACTTGTTTACATTGGCTATAAATATATCATCCAGATATGCATAGATAGCGGTTAAACCATGCAAAAGTCCGCCTATGAATGCCATTCAGGTCTCCCATTTGAGAGTAACAGATGTAAAATAAATATATCTTTACAAAAATGTTCTAAAAATAAAAGTTTCGAAAATAATTTAATTCATTTCTGAATAAGTTCTAAACGTTTCATTAAAATCCGAAAAATATCTGATTTTTACAAAAACCCAAGAAAATATATCCAACCTATGTATCAACAACTTAAATCTTCCTCCGTATAATTTGGCCAATATAAAAACCTGAAGGATATTGTTATGGATAATCAAGAATTGGTCTCTCCTTGTTTTGTTACTCTCCTCTTTAAGAGAGCTATTTCTATTTACTGGGACTATAAAAGGACACTAAACGCGAACCTTGTATTCTCAGTTGAATGAAGCTTTCTTAAAGCCTATATCTGCGCACTTTACAGATACATTCTTCTTTATGTATCGTGTCCCCTCAGGACGAAGATGATCATGGCTCTCCACAACTTCCTGTTATGTAGTCTGAAAATTAACTACAGATGTGTCAAATGAAATTACTGATTGCCAGAAATCCTACCTGAGAATCAACCCCATGACACACTGAAAGAGGACAGTATAAATCGAACAGTGGTTCATAACGTATATAAATGTACGTAGAAAAAGTAAATGTCGATAGTGAGGGTCACAAAGCACTGCCCGGGATCTCCAGTCAGACTTCCACCTGTCGGCGGGTGGGTGTGTTCAGGATTAGTATGCACCGGCCCTGGTCCCCACCACTAATTATGGTCATTTAGAACACACCATATTTTTGTTAAATAAATGTAAATAAATTATAGGTTGTCTTGCCCTGTCAGAACGGAGGTGCTCACTTCGACATCCATAATCCATATGAGAAAAACTAGATCTTAATTTCGTCCAGAAAGTATCCACTTCTGGAATATCGTCCAAAACTTTCAGGATCATAAAACATCTTTTCTGGCCAATCATTAAAAGCCCACAAGTTTATTTTATCACAGTAGCCTTTCCTGAACCACTGGCTTACGATAAAGCCAACGCCGTTTCCCGCCAGGAAGATAGATTTTACCAGGTTGGCATTAGCGGTGGAGCCCACGACAAGCAAGCTTAACCGATCTTATCAGAATTCGGATGATAATTTTTGTTATGTGGTTCATTACGCTGATTGTCCGATGGAATTCATATTTGTTTGCATCGAGTTTCGTAGGCAGTGCTATGAAAACGCATCTATTTAGGTCTTCCGGTATATCGCCACTGTTGTATATTTCATTTATTGCGCTTTTAACCTTGTCAATGCCGAAATTCTCCAAGATTGCCAGCATGTCTATTAAAATTCCAGCTGGCCCTGCTGCTTTGTTCAATTTAGCCAGTGCGGATTTCACTTCAGATTTTAATATTTCTGGCCCTTCCATATTTCAGTGTATTGCCAGTTGCTCAAAATATGTTCTTCTTTCTCTAATATCAGTGTCCCATTTTGGATTGTATGAATCCTGTTGATAAGCATGTTTTTTACCTTTTAGTTCTCTTATCTTTTATGTATATTCTGCTTTATGTGGGATACTTATTCTTTTAGGTCATTTTTCGTTGAGCCATTCCTCTGTACACATTATGCATTTGTTCCTGATTTCTTTGCGCAGCGTCCTATATTCTGTACCGTACTTTGGCATTGTTTTTCTCTCCTTTTCCTCATGTCGATAATTTCATCTGTCATCCTTTCTTTTCTTTTTCTTTGTTTATTTTTCTTAATAATCTAGATAATCTAGATTAAGGATAATCTAGATTAAGGATGTCACTAAATTTTCTCTTAATGTGTCCCACTTTGAGTTTTCATTCACCTTTTGTCTTTTTGTATTTAATTCCAACACGGTCCATAGATTTATCCTTCACATTCGAATCATTCAGGTGCCTGTCGTATTGCAATTTGTGTTCTGCCTTTCCCCTCTTCAATATGTAGTTTCACGCTAAGTTTACAAATCATTGGGAAGTGATCACTCTCACATTCGGCACCTGGGCATGATCTTTCGCCATTGGACCCATTTTCTCCGCGTTCATTGCGAGTTCCTAGTCTGAATTTGGTAAGGTTATTTTCGGCCCCCAGGACTTTTTCAGAATGAATCTATCTGACCTTTTTAGTATATTAAGGGTGGAGGAGGGGGACGGACCTTCCTTAGAACCACGATTGAATGCCCAGTTAAGGAAAAAATAGAAGATAAAAAATTAATAAAAAAGCAACAAAAATGGCAAAAAAACCCACCATGCCTATTAAACATTGATATTGCTTGTAACCTAAAATATGAACGTTTCAAACATGAACAATTTAAAATAAAATTTAATCACTCAAATACAACCGAAAATAACAATTACAAAGAAAGAGAAAAGAAACAAAAATTCAAATGACCAATTCAGACAAAAATTAAAAATGGCAGACCTATCTCTAAAAGAATTTTCGAATAAAGCATACTAAAAATAACTCTCAGGCCATGGAACGTTAGAACGTTAAACAACTGTGGCCATTTAGAAAATATAAAACATGAAATGAGTAGGTTAAATGTCAATATTTTAGCTGTATGTGAACCTAGTGAACAATGGAGATTTTGTCAGTAACTATCACAGGATTATATATGCAGGCGAAGAGAAAAATGAAAAAGGAGTTGGATTGATACTAGATCAATACATCAAGAAATGCGTTGTGAGATAATGTCAATTATCTGAAAGAATTCTTGTAGTTAAACTAAAAGTAAAGCCTTTCAACATATCCATTATAATAGTGTATGCACCAACAGCATAAAGTATAGAAGAAGAAATCGAATCTTTCTCCTTCATTCTCGACAACGCCAAGACTCAGTGCAAATCACAAGAAGTTATAATTATCATGGGAGGTCTGAATGACAAAGTAGGCAAGGAAAAGTCATGGGAGTTAGCTGGCAAATTCGAGGCACTAAGAGAAGTTTTAGTGACATCATCAAGTGATATCATCTCAAAGGAGAATGAACGAAGAAAAAAAAACGAATGAATCACAAATGAGATTCCCGATATAATGCAAAGGAGAGAGAAAGCAAAGGCAAAACATGGAACGGAATACAGAAAATTACACAATGAAATAAGGAGCAAATGTAGACTGGCTAAAGTAGAATGGCTCAATGAAAAATGTGCTGAGAATGCAATTCACAGATGAAGGAGATATGCATAAAATAAATAAGGGAACTAACAGGACAGAAGACATGCTCGTCAACAGGCTGCATAAAATCAAAGGATGGAATCCTCATATTAGAGAAAGAAAAAATTCTTCAGCGCTGGAACGAATATGTTGGAGATCTCTTCCACGACGAAAGAGAACAACTAGCAATACACAGAAATACCGACGGGCCGGAAATACTAAAGAGTTAAATGGAAGCAGCACTGGCCAAATTGAAAAGAATCAAAGCGGCAGGGCTAGACGGAATTCTAATAGAAATACTGGCAGCCTTAGATTTTTCGTAAACAGACCATCCTTTTATCGCGACACTTATTTATAATATCGAGACAACGTCAAATCGATCCCTGTCTTTTATAGAGTTATTGAATTAATTGATTTGCATACGAAAGGTATGATTAGTTAATTCGTTGTTTTTTGTTTGTGTGTGTGTGCGTGTGTGTGTGTGTGTGTTTTAGCAGCATAATAACATCTCTCTGGGTTATTTAATACCGAAATCTAAATATTTTTACGCAATTTTATTTAATTTCTTTTTAATAATAAGTGTTTTAGTAATACACGTCTTACTAATTAACCCATATCTGGGGGAAGTGGTAGATTCCTACCTTTCCCAAGTGTATTTGGGCGTAAGTGAATGTAACGAACCCAACGGGAATTAGAACTCGGCTCTCCGATTTCCAATTACGAGACATTATCCATTACACCACCCGCATATCTTAACTTACAGCTCATGGTATTCCGAAATGGTCACATATCTAGGTATTGACCAAGTTCGACGTTGCTTAACTTCGGTGATCATACGAGAATTCGTTAATATGGCTGATTTTTAAGAATTTTAACGATTTCAAAAATATATAATTCCAATCAATTCAAATTCAGTTTGAAATACAGCAAAATATTTTGCCTTTTTGAAATATCTAACTTAGTCTATTTGCTTGGAATTAGAATTTAAATAAAAGCTCCATGGAATTCTTTTCATTTTTAAAAATGCATTTTAAACCATAAATATCGCTTTCCTTTGAAATAACTCTGTATAACTGTGAATCATTTTGTTTGCTGAAGTTTACATAACTTCATATATTAGTCAATACGCAGTATTGTCCCTTGTTTCCTGCCAGCATAAAAATGAATTCCGAAATCAACCGAAGTAGGCCTCTTCAGCGAATCGGCTGAACCCGTGTATACCCCCTGAAAGATAGATTTATTTTAAATTAACACCCATTCATTATTAAAGGATTACCTTTTTCATCGATTTGATTTTGAACAATGTTTTTAACCTGAATGAAAAAGAAAATAAAAATGACTAAAAATTTGTATTATTCTTTCTTTATCGAAGTTTCACTTTTACAGTAAAAAGCTAAATTTTAACGTCTCTCTATCGGCCGGGAGTTGGTGGCCTTGAGCTCCTGTAATCTGTTTCACAGAGGCCGGGTGTGTCCGTCATACTGTGTTCTGGGGTAACGACTTTCACCCGGGTGATTGTCACGGTACCGGCACGAGGCCCCTGAGCGCAGCGGGTAAACTTGGGCAAGAAATTTAAGGAATTTTCTTCTTCGGCCTGTCGTGTGAAATAGGCGGGGTTGCAAGTTACTGCGTAGCAGTCATCGCGGCAGCAGATGGATCGAATTGAAGAAACGGAACCAGTGTGGCACACACCTTTTTTTTTTTTTTTTTTTTTTTTCTTTCTATTTATTAAAACATCATTTTGAGTAACTGTTTTCTCATGTCTAACAAAATCACTTTCTACGCGTTCGTGCGTTCGTTTGTTCGCGTTTAGGTACCACCAAAGTCATGCGGACTTTATGGGGGGAAAATCAAAGCGCAACAAAACGAGGACATAAAGTTACAAGCCAGCTGTAGAGAGAACTGAAGGAATTTTGAAGTTCTCAAGTGAAAAAAATTCTCCTGCGGCTGGACAACAAAGAAAGACAAATTTCAAAGAAGTTTTCCTAAAAGCCTCAGTGACAGTTCGAATATATATATGTAATTAAAAAAAAGATATTTAAAAAATTTCTTCGTTTTTTTTTTTTTTTTTTTTTCTAAAAGGTGGTTGCATCTTTGTTTATCTAACTTCCTGAATGTGCTTTCTATTTTTATTTATGAAAGTGGAATCCTTGTTTTTTCTTTTCATTTTCAACAGTAATCCTTTTTTTTGTAATATACCAGTAAATTGTTATTCTGCCTTAAGGGCAAGGCCACAGAATGAACACTTTCTGCAAGAGTCTGTCGGAGTTAGCTCCTCCTTGGCTCCTCATTTCGACCTTTACCTTTCGGCTGTGCTCCCTACACGCTGTTAACCCGAGGTAGAGACTAGCAAGTTATCGTTTCAGTTTAGTTATATTACGAACCTAGTTGTAATATACTTCTAGGAATTTTTAGGCCTTGGTTTTCTTTTAGCTAAGCTCTCCTCATTTTTTTAGATAGACTTTACTGTGTTAGCTTACCAATTCTCTTGCTAGTCTCCCTTACCACAAGACAGTGACTTCTCGCTAAATTTAGGGTCGGCGACTGAAACGGTCGATACGCAGGCTCCGTGGCCAGGACGTCGATCACCGGGCTGTGTATTAAGTTACGCTCCCATTTCTTTTTGTCTGCTAACTTGACGATAGTTGGAAACTTTACTTTCTTTCTCTACTTCGCCTCTTACTTCTGGCTTTTTGCCAATTATCGGCATTCCGTCCCTACTGGCTGCCTGTACGTCGTCCATAACCTTTCCCGTACACTACGTTTGTAATTATTACGGGAGGTTACTAATATAGGACTCGACCGGCAGACACGCAACGCCTACACTGGACCTTTGACATGCCCGAACAACATAGCAATGCCAGCTCCTGTTTCCTTCCCAGCACGTCAAGTTGGCATCCCGGCAACGACCAACATCAACCTCAAACTACAATGACCAGCAACAATTATCTGCAACAACCAACATCAACTTCAACTGCAACAACCAACAGCGATCATCTGCATGACCAACAGCGATCACCCGTAGCAACCAACCTCGACCATGAACGCCTGCACCGAAACTTTTGCATCTCTACCGTTCCGACCACTTTTATTTCTTTATTACTTTTCTAGAATAAATTAACTTATATCTTATATATCCTCGTTCTGTTGTCTATGTTGTTTCACCTTGTCAGATTTAACGTCTTCGAAAATGCTAGTGACCTCATCACCCTTTTGTAATACGGGGGCGCTCGAGGGGTCCACTACAAGTCTTATGTAATTTTTTTCGTATTTTTAATTTGGTTTAATTTTTTTTGTTCTTTTTGTTTTTTAACGGCATATCAACCTCAATGAGTTATTAAATGCAGACAAGACTTTTATTGCTGATAATATATTTAAAAAAAAAATATACTGCAGGTAATATTTTTTTCCAAAATGCATTGTTGGTAATATTTTTTCACAAAAATGTATTGCTGGTAATAATTTTTTCTTCAAAAATTTATTGCTGGCAATTTTTTTTTTTTTTTTTTTCTTACAAGAAAAAACGTATTACTGGTATTAAAATCTATTTTTACACTTTCATAGTGTTTTGACTCCAGTTTGTGGGTTAACTATTTGACCATAGCTGGGAACCTGACTACTACCCCCGGTCGAGGTGGATCTGGAAACACCAGTAATTAAGAGGTGATTCTACGAACCTCAAAAACTCTTAAGCAGAGACCTTGCTGCTGGATGTAGTTTATCGTCTGAACCAGGACGTTTGTATTTTTATTGTTTCTTTTTTTCTGTATACTGTAATAAATGACTGTTCTTTACAATTTTGCACAATGGTTTGAGCCTTGATTGTGCCTTATACAAATCTATATTCCTACTAACTAGGTTTTTGTGTGAGGCGGAAAATGTTAGATTTAGTAGGGAGTTGGAATTTTTATAAACTAACTACTCAGAAAAATCTGCTTTTGTACGCAAGACAACTAATCCAATAATTCTGTAAAAGTCAATAATCGATTTGATACTATATCGATATTATGAACAGAACCTCTCTTAAAATCGATAACCAATTAATATTTTTCGATTCAGACAAGACTCGCATCCTAAGGAATGATCTCACTAAAGAATGCTAATCCACAAAAATGAATTCACCTCAATTTTTAATGAATGGATTAGTCCGTTAAAAGCGTGACGTTTCAACTATAAACTCAGCATAAGACATTCAAAATGAGCAGACAATAATATTTGCACATAGAAAGTGTAGATTCCACAAGAAAAATTGAGACATCTTTGCAAACGATAGAAAAGTAGAACATAAAGACTGCGTCAAACAAATAGCAACAATATCAATTTTAATGACAAGCTCAAAAACATACCCAAAAGAAATATTTTCGATTTTATTAAACTCTTTTACTTGTATATAGGTACTGTTACGGACATGATAAAAAAAAAAAAAAAAAAAACAAAAAAAAAAAAAAACGAAAAACGTATTTTTTTCAAAAGCTTTCTTTGAACTTAAATTTCGGTTAAAACTATTCCGAATTAAAAGAAAAAAATAATTTCCGTACGTAAACTTTTTAGGTATTTTAAAAATATTGGCATGTTTTTTTAGTCAATCATCGAACCGACATTGTATACGATAAATGTAAATAAAATTAAAAATTTTCTTTAAAATCCAATATTTTTCCTAGAGATATGTTTCGAAGTTATGAACTTCAAACGTTTGTAGATGAGATTGCGGGAAATCCAATACAAAAAATAAAATACACAGATTCTTAACTGTAACTATTATCACGAAATATAAGTTTCTATTTAGAAAATTCTTCTTTCTGACTGAAAATGGAAACGAACATAAATAATGAGGAAGAGAGAAAGTGGGGTTGGGAGACAAGATCAACTGGAGTCCTCTGTTGCTTTGGTGAGAAAGACAGGGCGACGAAATTGACTCGTGTCTCTTTATTGCTGTAAGTCTCTCTGCCGAGTTGAATAGAGCTCTGGTTTATATGGCATCGTGTATGATCCAGAAGCCTATGTTTATTTATTAGCGGGAGCTAATTTTACAGGCCATTCTTTATTTTTATTAATTTGAAAATTTGAAATGTTTGAAACCGGAAGGCTGGAGTAACTTTTTAAAAAAAATATTATCGTTTTTTTTTTCTGTCCTGTTTGAAAGAAAATAATGTGGTTTATTTAATGATGCAATCATCAATTCCCCCAAAAATATTTCTTGAGTTTTATTTGAATTAGTTTTGGTAAGATGCTGGTCGTATTTTCCGTTTGTACACACTTGACACTACATATTTCTTTCGGTGAAATAATATCTTCAAGGATTTTTCTTCATATAACTAAAAAAAAAAAAAAAAAAAAAAAATGAACGAACAACTCCCAAATTATAAAGTACACACGAAATATGGAAAAGGAGATCACCCCTCCAAATTCTTTTTAATAAAATAATTTATTCAATAAAAAATATCGTTCATTAATTAATATTCTGAGACCTACTTCCTCGAGTGTCTGTTATGTTTTGCACAGAGTGAACAAATAATAACAACACCATTGTAAAAAATACCACTAAAAATCTCGTCTGACTAATAATAACACCATTTTAAAATCTCGCTTGAATAATAATAACACCATTGTAAAATCTCATTTGAATAATAATAACACCATTGTCGGAGTTAGCTCCTCCTCAGTTCCTTAATCCTTCACCAGGGGTACTGGGTTACCCTTTGCCTCGATCTCTTTTTTTCCCTCAGGCTTACGAAAATC